>VNKB01004152.1:0-33974 GCA_008042735.1 Drosophila leontia
TAGATATGGCCATTATATATTATTTCTGAATTTTGGTAAAAATTTTATGAAAATCGGACGACTATATCTTATAGCTGCCATAGGAACGATAGGCAAAGTAATATAAAAAAAAATATTGCTTCGTTGTTTTTCAACGTATTTTAATGTACTCTGAGATATAAGCTTATTTTATTATTCTAGAATTTTGGTATAAATTTCATAAAAATCGGACAACTATATCTTATAGCTGCCATAGAAGCGATCGGTAAATGTCTAAAATATGTAAAGCTGGGAATGTAAAACTGTAACTGTCAAACTGTAAACATAATAAGTATAGGTAAAATGTAATGAAACTCTGTTTTGTGAGTGTTTTCAGCATTTCAATCTATAATATATACATCAAAACCAATCTGCAAGGGTATACAAACTTCGGCGTGCTGAAGTTAGCTTCCTTTCTTGTTTTGTAATTGAATTTGCCAGAATATTATCATGGCGCCCCCGGGTTCATTATAAAATTGTTTTTTTAATTTTAATAAAGATAAAATACTTTGTTTTAATTTTTTTTTAAAGGGGTTTTTAATTTATTTATTTATTTTTTAATAAAAATAAGTGTTTTTTTTTTTTTTAGATTTTCTTAAATGAAATAAATGAGCTAATTTCCTGCAGAATTCAGATTTGTATTAATCTTGAAAAATATTTAATAACAATAGAAGGTTTTGATTTAGTTTTTTTTTTTTATTGGTAAAAAATATTTCATAATTTCATTTAGATTTACATTTTTTAACTGAATAATTCAAATTCAAGAGTTTTTGTTTATTTCAGATTTCAGAATCCTTAATCTTAATCTTAATCGTTTTCATTTTAAAATCACAGAACTAGTCTTCATTCTCTTCATATTAGCTTAAATTTGTATCAAATAAATTCTTCCAGAAGCTCCTCCTCCTCCTCCTTCAACTCCTTTAAGTCTTCTTCACCAGGAAAACCCCCATTTCCCAATAGATCCACCTTCTCTCCCTCTGTTTTAACCTCTTTCCCTTTGGATTTTTGTGAAAAAGCCGCACTAAATTGCGGTTTCTGTCGCACAATCTTCTCATTCACATGACCACTGGCCGCACTGTGACGAATCAACTGCTGGCGACGCATATAGTCTGCCCCACAGACACAGCAGACATAGGCCTTGCACAGGCTGTGAACGAATAGATGGACATCCCGGTTCTCCTGGCGACCAAAGAGCTTCTTGCAAATGTGACAACTAAATGACTTGACTGAGTTATGCGAGGCCAAATGCTTCTTGTAGTTCACCGGATGACTGAATGTGGCCTGACACTGGCTGCACACCAAATCCCTCTCCTGCCGGTGCACCGTTTTCACATGCTGATCCCGTTCCCGACGCTGCTGATAGCGTCGATGGCAACCCACCTCGGTGCACGGATACAGATACTCCTTGAGATGTGTGTCCCGGACATGGCGATCCCGATTGCAGCTCTGGACAAAGCGAGCCGGGCACTGGGGACACGGATAGTTCCTTTGATCCGTGTGGGAATTCATGTGATTAACCAGGGCATTGTTTCTATGGAAGAGCTTGCCACAAATCTCGCAGTTAAGTACGGTGGGTGGTTTTCGACCATGATGTAGTTGTCGTCGATGGGCTGCAAGTTCCTTACGGCTGGAGAAGCTTTCTGGGCAGCTAAGGCAGGCAAAGGATTGAAGGGCTAAGGATTCGATTAAATAATAATTAATTTAAAATTAAAATTAAATTTAATAAAAAATTTTTAAATAATATTTTCCCTCACCCCTTGGCCACTCTAGATTCCCCAGATTTCGCTCCTCAAACTCCTGTTCCTCTCGCTCCAAAGCCAATTCCTCATCGTACATCTCCTGCGACACATGACAGATCAGGTCATCCATCTTTTCCTCATCGTCCAGTGCATCCTCATCCTCATCCTCCGCTTTTTCGTTGGCATCTTCCACGACGAAGAGGGTCTGGAACCTGCTTACATCGTACATCATGGTTGTTGTTGCTTCCGGTGGATGCATTTGAATAATTTAAGCAGCTGCTAAAGAATTAATTAACTTTTTTGTTTGTTGCAGTGTAACCAGAGTTATGGTCGGCAAAAATACCAGAGATTTGCCGGAAACGGATTTGGGGTATGGGCAGCACTGTCAAAACGTATTGTTATCGGTTAAGTTATCGATAAAAGGCGGAAAATTTTCAAATTATTACATTTATATTTTAATTATTAAAATATTCTGAAATTAAAAAAATAATAATAATGAAATATTTTCTTTTAAAAATTGTAGAAAAAAAATTTTATTTTTATTAAAAAATAAATAAAAAATTTAAAAACCCCTTTTATTATTTATTAAATATTTTTAAAGATTAAAACAAAATATTTATTAAGATTAAGATTGTAAAATAAAAAAATAAAAATAAATAAATAATGTAAATAGAAAAAAATAAAAAAGGAAATTAATATTATTTACCCAAAAAAAAATTCTAAATTTTAAATTAAATTTTTATAACAATAAAAAAATTTAAAAATATTCATAATTATTTATTATATTATTTTAACAAAAAACAAAGGAAAAATTTAAAATTCATTTGTTAAAAACATTTTTTTTAAAATTTTTTTTTTTTTAAATGTTTTTAATATATAATTTTTGTATTATTTACTAGCTTTGGTTAAAGATATTATAAGAAATTATTTATAATTTTTTTTTCTGACCTAGACTAAAATAAACCATTTTTTAGTGCTAAAATAATTTTTATTAATTTTAAATAAAGTTAAATCTTAATTTATAATATTTTAGCTTGATATAAAAATTTAAAATAGTAGGGGAAATTTTAAAAAAATTATAAAGTAAATAAGGGATAGCTTATTTTAATTTAAAAATTCGATAATGGCTAAACAAATCAATAAAAAAAAACTATTTGAAAATTAATTAATTAAAATAAAACAATAATATTAATAAATACCATATATTATAGTAAATAAAACACCCTTTTCTTGTCTTTTTTTAAATCTAATAATTAATTAATTTTCTAATTGTTTTTTTATTGTTATTATTTTTATAATAAAACACACTTTTCTATTATATTTTAATCAATTGTTATGCAATTTATTTATACGCTATGTAAATATAATTTGTTCACAACTGTTATATAATTATTTTTTCCATTTTTTCTGTTTTCTGTTTTGATTACGTAACATTTAATTTATATAACATTTTGTCGGCTGAAACTTTTTTGCTAAAAATCGCCGCCGCTGTCAAGTTTTTCGAGCGAAGAAAGACTTCAAAACCAAAACTAAAAACGGAAAATGCCCCATAAAACTTACGGGCTACACACACACACACAACTTGCTTTCTTTTTTTTTAAATAAAAAATTCTTTATATATACTATATATTTGTTAATATCATTTTAATTAGATGGCTTTGCTTCAGTTTTAAAGTAAGAAAAAGTGCGCTGGTTTCCCGGTTTTTTTGTTTTGTTTTTCTTTTTTTTCAAATGGCTAAAACGTGGAAACACTTACTGTCTTCTTTTGTTTTTATTTTTTATGTATTACATACGTTTCGTGTTTTAATTGTGTTTGATTTAATGTTTGTTATTTTGTTTATTATTTATTTATTATTTAATAATTTTTTTGTTTCGTTTTTTTTGCTTTAGAATTTAAATGCTATAAGTAAATACCTGCCTGCTCATCCCGTCTTCTGCAATTATTTGGTATTCTTCTTCACTTTCTTCTTTCTTAATTTTTTGTTTTTTTTATATTTTAATTTAATTTTTTAAGTTTTTTTTCGTGGCTTTGTTTAAAATCTATTTTGGCCTTATCGCTTAGACTCAACTACTGGCTACACTACAGGCTACAAAAACGTTTTCAAACATTTCTTTCGCTTTTCAAAATTTCGCAAAAAAAAAATATTTAAAATTAACACACTCACACCTCACACACACACACAGGCATACTCATATATAGTGTTTAGATTTAATGCAGATCGTATATGTATATATACAGGACAGGGAGCAGTTATCCTTTGATTTCTTAGAGTGTATGCTAATAACGCGCCCTCGAGTGTTATGTTAACTTTTGCTAATAGAGAGAGAGGGAGGGACGAGGGAGTTCCTCTTTGAGCGAAGTTACTGTGCAAGCTACAGTGGAAACAATTGGCTGGTGGTGGGCTCTTTTTTTACTTTCTTCCTTTTTTTTCAGATTTTTGATTTGATTTTTTTTTTTTTTTCGGTTTTTGGAATGTGTTTCAGAGCGACAAAGATACATTGTTAGATACAGTTAGAAATAGAGAGATAGAGAGCGAAAGATACTCGGGTCGTTGTGTGTGTGAGTGTGTTCTGTGTGTGTGTGTGGGTGTGGGTGTGTGTGTTTGTCCTGTTTTTTGTGTGCGACTCAAAAATGTTTTTCAAGTATTTTTTGTTTATTCCTCATTTTATTTGCATCTGCACAGCAGAGAGAATAATGTACATATCTTTAAGTGTTGCCTTTTTATATTTTTAACCCTTGTTTTTTACATTTCAATTCGCTAAGTTTGTCCACAGTTGCGGTCAAAATAATAGTGTTGCCTTGTAATTAATTCTTGAAATTATAATAGAAGCTGTACAAGGGCAAAAAAAAATTAATTTTAACCCAATGGAATCTAGATATAAAAGAGTGCTTTGGAAAACAATCAAAGTTTTAGTTCGATTTTAAACCAAATATATTTTTAAAAAGATTTGTAAAGAAGCAAATTTTAAGAATTTTAATTAAAAATTTTTTAAAATTATTTCATTAAAAAAAAACTATATAAACCCATTTGACTCTAAATAAAAAAGAATTCTCTGGCAATAATTGGAAAACAATCAAAGTTATCGTTCAAAAAAATCGATTTTAAATCAATGCAAAATATCTTTACAAGAGATTTTAAGAGAATCGAATTTTAAGAATTATAATTTTGGAATTTTTAAATATATTTTAACAATATTATTTTTTTTTTAAGCAAACAGCACTTTTAAATTTCGATAAAAAATTTATATATTTTGTTTATCGTTGTTAAAATCAAGATATTGATTTTTAAATCGATAAGCATAGATATTTTTCCAATAAAACCAATGCCAAAAAATAAACCAATTCTCTATTTTTTTCAAATGATTAAAAAAATAAATAAAATTCAGTTCAATTTACACTTTATTTTATTATTATTTTTTTGTTTTTCTTTTGTTTTTTATCGAAATTCTAATGGCACTACAATTATTTTGCCCACAATTGCTCGCATGTTGTGAGTGTTGTATGTATTTTGTTGTATTTTTTTCTTGTGTATAATTATGTTAGTTTCTATCAAATGTTTTTTGTTGTGTGTTTTGTGAGTTGCTTTTTTTTAATATTATTTTTTGTGTGTGTGTTTTGATGGCCTGTCTGTATGTGTGTGGTAATTGTTTTTTCTTCGTTTTTTTTTTTTTGGGTAATTGCAATTCGTTTAATATATATATTTATATTTATATATATTCGCTTGTATATATAGTTGTATATAAAAGAGCATTCTTTTGTTTAATTTAACGCCTTCTTTTCTCATTTTCATTTTATGTTTTCTTGTTTTCTCCCTTTAAATGCAGTTATTGACCTGAACATTGTTTGTTGTTGTTGTTGTTGTTGTTGTTGTTGATTAATTAATTAATTAATATTCCTTAATGCTTGCTCTATAATAAGTATGTATTTTATGTATTTAATGTTTTAATGTTTATGTATATATGTTTGCTTGCTTTATCTTTATTTTCGTTAGCTGAATTTTCTTCGGTTTTGTTTTCTTTTTTAATAGTTGAACAACTTTTGTATGGCTTTCTTTTTTCGTTTTCCTTTCTTTTTGCCATTTTCTATTTAATTTTCCTTTTTTTCGTTATATGTATTGCTTGAGTTAAGAACTTGCTCACTTTCTTGCCTTTCTCTTTTTGTTAAAATGTAAAACTTTTTTGCATTTGTTTTTTATTTTTATTTTGTGAAATTTTTTCTGTTTGACTTTTTCTCTTTTTTTCTCCTTTCTTCAACATCGTTTGTATTTTGGTGTTTTTTTCTTTCTTTTTGTTTATGTTTCTTTGTTTTTGTTTTGTTGTGCTTTTTGTTTGTTTTGTTGTTTTTGCTGTTGTTTAGTTTCTTAGTTTGTTTGTTGTTGTTGTTTTTTTTTTTTAGATTTCTGACGTCACAAAAATTTTACGTACGTGTCGCTGTGGTTGTTGTTGTTGTTGTTGGTTCTCGCAACGGATTCTCAAAACAATAAAAAATATTAATTTATTTTTCGCTTAAAAAAAAAAGAGTGGACAATAAATAAAATTTTTAAAAACACACACACGCTTCTTATGAAAAATTTATAAAAAAAAAAAAATGGTTGGAAAAGCGGAAGTAGGATACATAGAAAAACCCTGTTAAAATATTGCAATTAATTCTATTAAAAAAATATATTTACTAATTAAAAACAATAAAATTTAAGGGCTTCGCCAAGATCTTAGAGTCAGGAAATAATTTTCTTTAATTTAAAAATTATTTTTTTAATTTCTATGATTTCTTTAAATTTTCTTTAATTTTTCCTGCATTTTTTTTCCTCCGCTTTTCCCCATATATTTGGATGATATTTTTCTGGGACTTGGTGGGGTTCAGTGGCTAAGGGGGGGTCTTGCTTACAATCTGTCGTAAATAAATAGGCTTTTGGCGCTTACAAACTAAATCTCACTTAAACTTAGGCTTTTAAAATATACACGTATGAATATACATATATTTAGTGGTCACAAAGAAATTATTCGTTAGGTTTACTAAATACTAATATATATATATAACAATAGGCAACAACACAGAGCAGAGAACTGATGTAGGTTTTGATGTATGATGGTGTGTGTATATATATTTGCTGTGCACACCAACAGGGGCAGTGGTCAAAATAATGCTTAGAAAATGTAAAGAATTATATAGAAATAAATATTTTTAAATATCTAAAAAATATATGTTAAATAATAATATTAATTAAAAATTTGTAAAAAGAATTCTATACTTTTTATATTAAAAATATTGCAATTTTAAAGATTTTTAAACCATTTTTTTTTAAAGGAAATTAAAGAAATTTTAAACAAATTTAAGAGTTTAGAATTCTAAAACATTTTATAAATTTTGTAAAATATTTCTAGCATAAATTTTGAAATTTTAAAGATTTTTCTAAATATTTTCTTGTTAAAATTCAAGAAATTTCAATTATTTGCAATAGTAAACCAACTGTAAAGTTGAGAATTCTAATGCACAGTTTTTCTAAAAGATTTTGTAAATATATCAATATTGTTTTAAAATATGTAAACAAATTTTGTATAATTTTTATATTAAAAATATTGCAATTTTAAAGACTTTTCAAAATTTTTGTTTAAGGAAATTAAAGAAATTTTAAACGAATTTAAAAGTTGAGAATTCTAAAACATTTAAAAAGTTTTGTAAAATATTTCTAGTATTTTTATAACAATTTAAAAGATTTTTCTAAATATTTTCTTGTTAAAATTCAAGAAAATTTCAATTATTTGAAAAAGTAAACCAACTGTAAAGTTGAGAATTCCAAGGCTCTGTTATTTAACAGCTCAAGTACTGTTATTTAAACCACTGCCCCTCTGGCATTAACAGCTTTCTCTTCTTTTTTTTTTAAAGCATTTTTTAGCAGCATTTTAGCAGTTTGAATCAATCAGGGAGAGGTCGACTTGTGTGTGTTTTTTTTTACAATATTTTCTTTTTTTTTTTTTTGTATATAATTTATATATATACGCATGTGTGTTTCGTTTCCTTGTTTTTTGTGTGCGTGTTCGTTCGCAGTTGTGTGACAGAGACAGGGTGAAGATAGAGAGAGAGAGAGAGAGATAGAGTACAGGCGACTTAAGCTAAACATATAAAAAAACAGGCAGGGGCCTCCTCGTTGGTTTCAGTTTCGATTGTGGTTATCCTTTCATCCTACTCCACCTTCTCTACATTGTATATATCCGCTATAGAATCCGCCACGTTCGCTTCCCATTTTCCCCTCAACGCGTCCGCCGCCTGGAGCTGCCATTTCTGCTGTTGCTGCTGCTGCTATCCTGGCGCGGATTGGACAATTCTTATGACGTCTCTAAAAATCATACCTTGAAGGTCTTCTCGCGGCGATCCCGCTGTTGTTGCTGCTGCTGTTGCTGTTGCTCTCGCTGTTGGCTGCTGCTGCTGCTTCTGTTGTGACCTGTTCCATTTGCTGGCTGCAACATGGAGCTCATGGAGCCGGCACTGCACAAAGCCGTGGAGTTGATATCCTCGCAGGCATAGCTGGCTATGCGATGATCACTGCGGGAACGCTCGCGATCATGACTGCGATGATGGTCACCTCCTCCTCCATTTCCACCATTTCTTTTGCTAGTCGCCGCCTGCTGCTGGGATCGGCGATTGCCCAAACGCTTTAGCTCATAGTCACGGGCATCGGCCACATCAAAGGTAGCCGCTCTTTGCTGACTCTGTGCCTTGCCAGGCTTGGCTACTGCTGCAGATCCTGTGCCTCCTTGCAGCTCAAAGGCCTGCGGATAATACTCATCATATTCATGCTCTTCGCACAGATTGGCATTGCAGGTGGCCTGCTGTTGCTGTTGCTGCTGCTGCTGCTGCTGCTCCCTCTCCCTCTGCTCTCTTTCCCTCTCCCTTTGACGATGCTTCTTGGGCGGCAGGGGTATGGGCGCCTGTCCTGAAGTCTGTGTCTGATTTTGTTGTGTTTGTGTTGTCTGTGTGGCCGCCGCCGCTGCATGCAGCGTTGTGGATGAGGCGCCGCGACGCACCACATCCACACCGCCGCCGCAGCAGGCGCATTCCTACAATTCTGTCACAGAATAAAGATCGCTGTGGTTGCTTGTAACAGCTGTAACAGCACCACGTTCGCTGCTGCGCTTTAGGGATCTGTAAAAGAGAGCCTGCTGCTGCTGTTGCTGTTGCTGTTCTATTAGCAACTGTTGCTGCTGCTTGGCGGAGAAATTGTTGTTGTGCTGCCTTTGATAAAAGGCCTGCTGTTGTGCTGCCGCTTGCTGTTGTTGCTGCTGCTGTTGCTGATGATAGCTGCTGTCATAGGAATGCTGCTTCTTCATGCTGCTGGTTATCAGCTGGCTGGGATACTGCTGCTGCTGCTGCTCGATATAGCTGCGGGCATTGTCCAGGGTCTCTGCTCTTCTTGGTCTCTCTCTTTCCCTTTCTTGCTGCTGCTGCTGTTGCTGCTGCTGTCTCAAATTAATCGATTTTGGCGGCAAAGTCTGCATATGATTGGCATTGTTAGTGTCTCCTCCACGATTACTATTTTTGTGCCTGTTTTTGGGCGGCAAAGTGGGTGGCTGCTGCTGCTGCTGCGATACTGCTATAGTCTGCAACTTTTGAGTTTGGGGTCGCTGCAGCGAACGATATTGACCTAGGCTGGCGGCACACAGCGGCTGTGCCGAAATTTTGGAGTTTTGATTCGTGGGTATTTCGGGCAAAGGTTGATTTACTATAGAGGCGGGATTCAGGGAACGTTGTTGCACACGTGGAGCTGCTGTGGGCAGGACAGGATCGCTGCTTTCAATGCTATAGACAGCCGAGGGTGGCAATATGTGGGTGGTGGGTGGATGATCTCGCTCTCTTTCCCTCTCTCTCTCCCTCTCCCTCTCCCTTTCTCTTTCCCTTTCTCTCTCTCTTTCCCTTTCCCTCTCTCTCTCCCTTTCCCTTTCTCTTTCCCTCTGCTGCTGCAGGGCCACTAACTGCTGCTGTTGCTGCTGCTGCAATGCCAATAATTGCTGCTGCTGCTGCTGCTCCTTGGCATATGAACTGCCCACGCCCGTGGTGCCGGGTATCTCAGTAAATGTATTCACTATCTTTGGTTTTGGTGGCGGCGGTGGCGCTGGCTGAGGTGGAGCAGGTGGCACCATTTGCTGTTGTTGTTGTTGTTGTTGCTGCTGGAGTTGCAGCTGCTGTTGCTGCTGGAGTTGCTGTTGCAATTGCTGTTGTTGTTGAAGCTGCAACTGTTGCTGTTGCTGTTGCAACTGTTGCTGCTGCTGCTGCTGCTGCTGCTGTTGTATAAGGAACTCCTGGGGTATGCAGTCCGGCTGCTGGCAGTAATCCTTTGAAACAGTGGCTATTGAAGGCGTCTTGGCACTCCTTAAATTCGGTGAATGTATTGCCGCTGGCATTTGTCCAGCACTCACAGCGGCCACACCCTTCAAGGAGCCACCATAACGACCCACATGACGCAAAGTGGCACATTTGTTAGCCGTGGAACCTACACCACCACTACTAGCCGCAGCGGAGATGATATTCAAATTATTATTCTGGCCACGCACCGCCTTGGGGCCAATGCTTATGTATTTGGGATCAAAGCGATTGAAACTGTTGTTGGTCACATCCCGGGGATCACGATCATCTACGAAATCCCCACCATCAAGGCCATTGCCTGTGGAGCGACAAATGCCGGCATTGGAAGTCTGGGCCGAGAGCACCGACCGTATGGAGCTGCCCGTTGAGCGGGGCAGTGTGGCCGATGCAAAGATGTTCTTTAAAGTGCTTTGATTCTGATTGATTAGACTGCTGTTATGTTGCTGCTGTTGCTGCTGCTGCTGGAGATGCAACTGCTGCTGCTGCTGTGCTGTGTTGCTGCTACTGCCTGCATGGGAGCTGCAGGCAAGCGAATCTCAGTAAAAGTCGTTCGACTCAAGCGTCTTACACTGCTTGCTGAGCGTCGCATATTTTCCATTGTTGGGTCCCGGCAAATAGGAAGCCGATTGCTGGTGATGGGAGGGCAGTCTGCCCAGGGTATGGTGACCGGATCTGCAAGAAAACAGCAAAAAGTTGTTTAGTTTAGGGATAAATTAAGTAGAGTGAAGTGTGGGGTTAGCGCCTGTCTCTTTGGGGTGAGCTAAACTACATACTTTTGGCTTGGGAAATAGCCTGCATCTGTGGGGGGTTTCTTTTTTTAAGTTTAAAGAGCTAAACTAAGGCCAAGTTGTAGGGAAATTAGTATAGTTATTTATTTTTATTAATTTAATATATATTTATTTATTATTATTTCTTTATTACATTTTTTTATTATTTTATTTAATTTTTTTTTATTAATTTGTTTATTTATTAAATTGTTTTTGTTATTTTATTTCTTTTTTTATTATTTTATTAATTTATTTATTTATTTGACCGTTTTTTTTTTTTTTTTTTTTTTTTTTTTTTTTTTTTTTATTAATTTTTTAAATTTTTTCATTAATTTATTTAATTTTTTTAATTATTTTATTAACTTATTTAATATTTTTGTATTATTANTAATTTTTTAAATTTTTTCATTAATTTATTTAATTTTTTTAATTATTTTATTAACTTATTTAATATTTTTGTATTATTATATTAATTTATTTAATTTTTTTATTATTTAATTCATTTATTTAATTTTCTTTATTATTTTATTAATTTATTTAATTTTTTGTATTTTATAAATTATTTTATATATATAAATATTATTATATTAATAATATTATATTTTCATTAATAATATTCTATTATTTCAAAAAGAATAAAATATATTATCTATACATCAATTTTGCTCTATGTTTCCTAACACCACTTGATATCCCTAATATCACTTTCTATCTATCATTTTCTAGTAAATTTTAGTTTAAATATTAGTTAACTTAAAAATTAAGTAGTTATCTCTTCGTTTTTATCATCTGCATGGAGGGTGGAGGTATTAGTAAGGTGCATAAAGTATGTTTTAAGTTTTAGTTCAAGTTTTTGGTGGGGGTCTGGGTCAGGGTCAGGGTCGAGGCTGTCGTTGTGTGTAATTGTAAGTGTGTGTGCTGTCATGTGTGTGTGTCTTCTCATGCAGGTGGAAGGAGCAACGACAAACGACAAATATATATATATATATATATATATATATAAATATATGCGTAATCAAAACAAAAGTTTAACTAAAACCAGAACAACAACGTTGAACAAAGAAGCCTCAATCATAAAAAATATAGACATAAGGAGCCCGCTACTTAAGTTTTGTATAATAAAAGGTGGAAAAAAGAGAATTTCAGAAGAATTTGAATTTCTTAAGTTTAAAAAAAAAAACTCGAAATATATATTAATATATAAAAAAAAACACCTTTCTTTCTTCTTAGAGATTTAAAGTAAATAATAAGAGTCTATAACTATTGTTGTGCTAATGCAAATATTTTATTGAATGTAAAAAAATATATATTTTTAAACAATTCTCCAATTCACCAATACATGTAAGTCAAAAATCCACAATTTAAGTTCCCTTTTTGTCCTTATTTTGACTTTTGTTTTGCCAATTCGAGTCAACTTATTAGTTCAACAATTCTACAATTCACCAATACATGAAATAAGTCAAAAAATCCACAATTTAAGTTCCCTTTTCGTCTTATTTTGACTTTTACCAATTCGAGTCATTTATTTTTAAGCCTAGCAACTTATTTATTCAACAATTCACCAATTAACCAATACACCAATACATGAAATAAGTCAGAAATCCACAATTTAAGTTCCCTCTTTGTCCTTATTTTGCCAATTCGAGTCATTTATTTGTAAGCCTAACAACTTTTTAGTTCAACAATTCACCAATACATCAATATACTCCAATGAATATACTCCAATGAATATACTCCAATGGCTAAACAGAAAACTAAAAGCTAATCCAAGTCTTGTTTTTGCCACTAGAATTAAAAGCTGATCATAAACATTGTCAAGACGTTAACCCCCCCCCCCAAAAAAAAAGACTATAAAATCATAGAAAGTATACCCAAAACTCAACAGCAGCGGACTCGCAGGTGTACCAGGATTATAAGGAGGTGTGGGCAGGTAGGGTAAAGGTAAAGGTAAACGGGGGAAATATACAAATCAAATTGAAATCAAAGTTCATGCCTTGTGCCATGCACCAAATCGTAGCCGGGCGGCGGCGATGGCGATCGCTGTTGGCCACCACCCACCGCCGCACCTGCCGCGTAGTTAGTTCTATATTGCTGTGTGTTGTTGCTGTTGTTGTAGTGGTTGTTGCTGTGATTGTTGTAGTGGTGGTTGTTGCTGTACAGGTGTTGTTGTTGTTGTTGTGGTGGCAGGTGACTGTTGTAACCGATGCCGTGCAGTTGTTGGTTGAGGTGGTTGTAAGTGGCTGTGGATGAGGTGGTGTTGGTGGTGTTGTGGCTTGATTGAGATGAAGGTGATGCCACCAACCCTTGTCTCAGCCCAGCGGTTCCATTTCGATAAGCTCCAATGCCATTATGATGTCCATTAGGGCCGCCGCCGGGAGCTCCTCCACTGCCAGAACCCGGCAATGTGCCTGATCCTCCTCCTCCGCCTCCGCCTCCAACACCGCCCGCTGCCTGTTGATGATGCAAAAGCGTACGATTGATTGTACCCGTGCTCATGGGTGCCGTGGGCGAAATGCTGGCACTTGGTGCATTTGAGGCGGGGAAAAGCGGCGCTGTCTCGGATTTATCTGCATCCAGTGGAGGTCTAGAATGAAACCCAAGAAAGAATATAAGGTTTTAATCAATTTAAACAAGAAAATTGATATCCTTACCTCTTGCTTAGATAAATCCAGGCATGCGAATCGGCATACACCAGAATCGTAAGCAGAAAGGATGTCAGCAAACCGGCCACCATCATCAGGCTAAGACCCAGCAGACCGCCGCCACAAAGGCCACGCAGCGCTTCCTCGTAATGCCTATCAATGGCCCGGCCATCCAGTGTGGCCGATAATGTCGTCAGATTGCGTAGCGTCTGCTGCAAATCATTATCCATGGCGTTCAAAGTTCGCTGGATGTCGATATGCGGATAAGTTTCCTGACTCAAACTGCAAAGCAAAAGAAGTAAATTATAGAAAATCAAAATGATAAATGTGTTAGTTATCTCTAGAGTTTAATGCAATAATCTAGGTATTTTTCATCACACTTACCGGGTCATTTGCTCTACACTTTCCCTGGCCCGATCTACCAGATCCCGGGATTCGTTGAGGCGTAAAATAAAACGATTACGCGGCGTGCCGCAGTTGAGGAAATCCACATAGGGACTTCGCTGTGAATTATAAACATTTTATTATAGTAAAAACTTGAGGAGGAGGAGGAGAAGGAGGAGGAGGAGGAGGAGGAGGAGGAGGANGGAGGAGCAGGAGCAGGAGGATCAGGAGCAAGAGCAGGAGGAGGAGAAAAAAAAAAGGATGAGCATTAACCACTCACCATGCCCACTTGACGGCACATATAGTCATGCGGTCGCATACAAAAATCACCGGCAGCCACGCTGGATGCCAAATAAATGCCAGTCAGCAGCCAGCAAATGATGATGCAAAACAGACCCGAAACGCTAAAAAAGATCAAAGTGCAGCGCGATCTCCGGGCCACGCCAATCACCAAAACAGTGCACAACAGCAAGAGCATGGTGAGAAAGGCCAAGGTGGCGGGCCAACGAATGGATTCATAGAATTCACCAAGCTTAAAAACGAAGATATTATAGTATCGGGTACTTGGAGAATCTCTAGAATCTCTCTCTCTCTCTCACCTGGAGCAATCCCATCAGCGAGGTGTCATTCTCGGTGCCCTTGGCCTTCATAAAATAGTGAACCATGCTATCCAGGGAGGCCACCGCCCGTGAGGTGTTCTCTGTGACCAGGCGCGATGTCTCAATGAGCAGCATAACCACCGTCTGGTTATATTGTGGCTTCTCCACCTGCTGGTCTACATGGTGACTGTTCATCCGTGTCTCCAAATCATGCTTAATGCTTTCCGTCTGGAAAATATATATATATAAACAGGCAGAAAAATTGGTATTATTATTTATTATTTGGTTTAAAAAATCCTTTTTTTTTTCAACAATATTCTATAATTTAAAAAAAAAAATAATTTTAATTTTTTTCAACAATATTCCATTCTTTTTTTCAACAATATTCCATTTTTTTTCAACAATATTCCAATTCACCAATACATAAAATGCAAATAAGTTATTATTTAGTGGAAAAAAATATTTTTTTCAACAATTCACCAATACATCAAATAAGTACAAAATCTGCAAGTGAGCTAAATTAAATTAATTTTTTGGTATTTCGACTCTTATTTTGACAATTTATTTATTTATTTAATACTTAAATTATTCAACAATTACACCAATACACCAATATGGAGTATATTGGTGTATTGGTGTAATTGTTAAATAATTAATAAGTAAGCAGACAAATATTTAATTATCAAAGTCTAGTTTTTGTCACTAAAACTAAAAGCTAATCATAAACATTATGAAAACATTGAATCAACTAGCTAAAAGGTTAGTCTAGTAACTTGGTGGATGTGGGTAAAGCAAGTATCTAAAATTACAACATTTAACTTTTATTTTTTTTACACCAAAACCTATTTATTTTTCCCTGTGCAACTGAGTAGAGTGCAGGCCCCCCAAAAAGGTGAAAGCAGTTCAAAAGTTAATGACCAAAAATGGGCTTGAGGTGTGGGTGGTAGGTAGCCACCCACCACGTTACAGTCTGGAACAAAGGCAAAAGGTAAAAGGAAAAGGAAAAATAGTTTCTATCGTAATACTTTTGCTTCCGCACTTGGTCTGGGGTTGGGTCAGGCTTCGTTTCTTGTTTTTTTCTTTTTTGGTTGGGGTTGCTTCACGGGTTCAAGAGATGGCCCGCACAACGTCTGCCACGCCCCCCTTCGTTTCGTTTCGTTTCGTTGGAAGGAAGAAGAAGTCCCTCCTTTGTGAGCGGGGGATAATTAATAGCGTTTTACTCAAGAGTCGAGAGCAATGCCAGCCATCTGTTTAGCCCTCGTCCTGGCCGTCGTCGTAGTCTACCTTTGATGCTGCCTCCCTTAACCTTTTGCCTTATCGGCTCTTTGCTCCTGTCTTTGCCTTTCTTTCTCTCTCTCTCTCTTCTTGTGTCCCTATGTCTCCGTGTCTCTGTGTCTCCTCTGTGTGTGCTGACAAAGTTTATGAATAGCAAAAGCTTTGGCCAGGAGTCTCCTCCATCCTTGTACCCCATCCTCCCACGTGAACTGCCGCCACGTAACTGTCAACACACAGCAGCAGCCAGCTTTTAGGTTGATTATAATGAACAGAAGGAGCGAAACGAGCGAAACGGTGGACCTGGGACATGGAGCGGCCAAATGGTTTGAATGGGGAATATTGCACAAGTTTATGAAAGCCAAGAACTAGAGGCAAGAACCAAGGCAAGGCAAAACCAAAAGCGAGTAACTAAGCGGTAACTAAGCTCAGTTAAAGATTCCACTTCAGACTTCCCACAGAAATGGCTATAGGTATGTACATATATGTACCTAACATCAGTATATTTCATAATTTATTTGAAGACACACACAAATACATTTCCTAAAGCGGATGAAGACTGACCAAAAATTTGCAAATCAAATTAGCAATTTTGGCAAATCAATTATTATATATGTATATATTTTTAAGCCAAATATCAAACCAACAATATGGCATTGAAACTGTTGAATAAAATAAACAAAACTTGAGCCTTTGATTAGGCAAAACTAACTAAGAAGGAAGAATGGAAATATAAAAGGTAAATAACTTTTAGAAACCCAACATAACAATTTAAGCTAGAGTTTAGAGCCTTTTTTAAGTTGGAACAATAATATTTAAAAAAGTATACATTTTTATATAAAAATAAGGTTAAATATAGGTTTTAAAATTAAAATATTTCAGGTCTTCTTAGGGGCGTCTTATGATTTTATTTAGTGAAACAATCATTTCCAACCCTATAAATCATATATATTCTTGATCAGCATCACCTGGAGAATCTTTCTAGCTATTTATGTATAAAAAAAATAATTTTTATTTTTTTTTTAATTTTTAAGGGGTTACATCGTTAAAATTATCAAAAAAAAAAATTAAGTAAAAATTGAGATTTAAAAAATTTTTTAATTTAGTATGCAGATTTGTTAACCTTAAAAAAACTAGCACAGAATCGCTTTCCGAATTGAATTTAATGCATTTTTGGCTTAGTTATGATTTAATTAATTAAAAAAAATTACCAATTAAAATATTTAAAAATATTCATTTAAAGAAATTGAATATTTTAGATATTCTTGAGGGGTTTTATGATTTTAGTCAGCGAAGGAGTCATTTCCGACCCCATAAATCATATATATTCTTGATCAGCACAAAAAACCGAGTCGATCTAGCTATTTCCGGAAGGAAAAAATGTTTTGAAATTTTTTTTCGACTTTTTAAGGGTTTCAAATTTGTAAAGTTTCACAAAAAAAAGTTAAAAATTTTGATTTCTTAAAATTTAAAATTCAGTATGCAGATTTATTAACCTTAAAAAACCTAGCACAGAATCGCTTTCCAAATTGAATTTAATGCTTTTTTGGCCGAGTTATGATATTAATAAACTTTGATTTGGTTCAAAAAATATCAATAAATATCGATTTATTTTTTTTTAATATCGGGTCTTCTTTAGGGGTCTTATGATTTTATTTAGTGAAGCAGACATTTCCGACCCTATAAAGTATATATATTCTTGATCAGCATGAAAAGGCGAATCTTTCTAGCCACAAACCGAAGAAAAAAATAATTTTGAGTTTTTTTTTTGAAATTTTTTTAAAGGGTTACATCATTAAAATAATAAAATTGATCAAAATTGTAATTCATTTTAAACCTTAAATTAAGTATTTAGATTTGTTAACCTAAGAAAAAATAATATAACACCGATTTCCGAATTAAATTTAAGGCTTTTTTGACTGAGTTATGATTTTTTTACTTAAATTTGTGCCAAAAAATAAACAATACCTTTTTTAATTAAAAAAATTATCAACAATTTAATAAAAATTAAAAAAAAAAAAAGAACCCCTACAAGCTTTATTATTATAATATTCTCATAAATCCCTCAATAATTATTTATTATATTTAATATTACTATAATATTAACCTTAAAATATATATAATAAATAACTTTTTTACATATAACTAATTTTTTAAATTTATTTCCCAACTCCATTGATACTCTCTCAATCTAATAACTCACCTGTCGCTTCAGGGTAAGCACCAAAACCTCAACATTCTTTCCTGAACCAAAGGCCTGCAACAGGCCATTGTGAAAGTCATCGTTGCCATACAACCCTGCAAATATATAGAGCAAGATCAGGGCATTTAGTAAGATGAACATCGAGCGGAGATCAAAAGAGTTGTGTATGAGAGATCATAAGGGGCGGGGGGGTTGGAGATCATTTGCGGCAGGTCAGTGATGTAATGCGACACACATTTCGTTATTTTTCGTTATTTTCTGATTCAATTAAGCCCTCTCTGTACGCGGCTAATTAAATTATTATTTCATCGTTGCCGTCGCTTCCACTTCCAATTCCATGTCGAGATGACGCACACCAAACCTTCAGTTTTGGCTCCACTTCTTGGCTGGTGGTGAGTTTACATACGTGACCAGCCGCCGCCGCCGCCGCGGCATATCATCGCCGATAAGTCGCAGTGGCAGACTGGCTAATTGCCAATTGCCGTCGACCAGCAACCGCCAACACGCGATGCACAACTTTATCCACGAAAAAAAAGGGACTTGTACGTGCTTTGGCACAGCCACTGCACTTCCACTTCTTCGATCCATTGCAGTTCAACGCCCTAATCCTACGCCGCCACCTTTTGCTAGTTGGAGAATTCTGGGTAACAGCAGGGAGGAGGGACACCACCACTCACCTAATCCAATGGCCGCACAGGTCATCAGGGTGATGATGACCAGCGAACAGCTCTGGCAACGCTGAGCACTGGGTTTCCTCTGGCGGCGATCACAGCAGCGGGTCAGCAAATAGAGGAGCAGGCCCAGCAGGGAGACGATGAGCAGGCCGGCGGGAATGGAGGCCAGGATGCCAAGGCTCTGTAAGAGAAGCAAGATTGAAGAATTTAAAAAGAGTTTAAATATTACCAAAAATTAAAGGATACATTTCCATTTACATTTTTAAAAAAATGTTGGGTTCTCTGAAAATAATTAAAGATTTTTAACACCGGATTGCCTATATTTATGGTACATTTTTGAAATATTTTTATTTGTATATTTTAATTTTTAAATATTTTTATTTGTATATTTTATTTTTTAAATATTTTTATTTTAAATTTTAAAATATTTTTAGTTAATTTTAAATTTTTTATTTAATTTTAAAATATTTTTAGTTTAAAATATTTTTATTTTTATATTTTAATATTTAAATATTTTTACATTTATATTTTAATTTTAAAATATTTTTTTTTTATATATTTTAATTTGTAAATATTTTTATTTTTATATTTTAATTTTTTAAATATTTTTATATTTATATTGTAATTTTAAAATATTTTTATTTTAAATTTTTAAATTTTTTTTATTTAATTTTAAAATAATTTTATTATAATTCTTAAATATTTTAATTTTTAAATATTTTTTTTTGTCAAAGAAAATCCCCAGAAATTATTTAAGAAACCCTTAGAAATATTATTTTTATATTAAAACTATTATTATTATTTAATAAAGCCAAGAAATAAAAACAATTCTTAAATATAAAAAATACAAACACCTTCCTAGTAAATATCAATCAAAATCCAGCTAGTAAATACTGTAATCATTGCACTCAGTAATTGTTTTATTTAAATTTCCATAAACCAATAAATTTAATTGAAATTGACATTGAGAGAGAGAGAGAGAGAGACGGAGCAGTTTTCAATTAAATTACTTGCAATATAGTTAACAAACAATCAAAAAATAAAGAAACCAATAAGCAAATTGCAGGAAACCCTTGTACAATTATCCTGTTTCCCCTTTATTATTATGTGAAAAATGTTAATCAAAAACTAAAAATATTTCTATAAAATCAGTTACACTGGGATATATGTACTCCTTCGTGGCATCAAAGCGAGAGAGCTTTGTCCTGGGACATTCGACAAAACTTTTAATTGAATAACTTGCAACTCGATGCGCCTTTGTTGGTGTGGCACTGCCACTGCCACTGGCATTGCAATTTGTTGTTAGTTGGCTTCGCAGTTGAGTGTCCTTTGCAAAGTTAATTTCTTTTTTGTCCAGCGTACAAAATTGAATTGAATTGGCCAGAGGAGGAGTAGGAGTAGCACAGGACACCAAAAAAATAACTTGGCTTGACGGTAATTTCATTGCCTGTCATTAAAAAAGTAAAAAGAAAAAAAAGCACCCAGCAAGTGTGGAGTGTCGAATTACCAGGCCAGGATATTGGATACCATTGGATGCCAGGGATAGCACGATGGCCATTGGAACACCCACTGCCACCACACACACACACTTAATTCTAATGAATGGCAAATGAGTCAGAAGCAGCAGCTACGACGACGAGCCACTTGAGACGTCCATTCCAGTCGAGTTGAGACAAGTCGATTCGAGTTGAGACAAGTCGAGTCGAGTTCCCAGTTTCGGTTTCTGATTTTTATTCGGTTTTTGGGATTTCAGGGGGGGGCTAAAAATGTGGATACTTCAGTGTGGTTTTCGAGTGGAGCAAAAGCGATAAAGTTTAAAGAGAGAGAGAAGAGCTAAACCGAATTAAAATCAAAGAGAAGAGAGAGAGAGAGCATAAGCGATCAAAATTAAAGAGAGAGAGAAAGCACAAGCGATCAAAATTAAAGAGAGAAAGAGAGTTAACCGATAAAAATTAAAGAGAGAGAAAGAGAGCAAAATGCACAAAACCCGTTCAAAACTGATATTCAATATTTCCATCAAGTTTTTGAAAGAAGAAACTGCTTGAAATGATTCCTACTCAAAGCCTGATCAATCTATATTTTGTTCTTGATTTTTCAAGTATTTATTTTTTTACCTCTAGAACCTTTACAAACCCTTCAAGTAACGTTTTCTCTCCTCCACTCGAATGGTGTAACTCAATAATCAATGTAACCATCACAGATAACACCCATAATTGAACTAGTTCGAGGCAATTTGCACCAATTCCCTGCTGTCAATCAGCGTTCAATCGGAATCGGAATTGGAATCGACACCGGACACACCATCACATGGATACGTTATATGTTCAGAGCAAGTTGTGCCTTCCATGGCACATCCTCTGGTGAATGAATAGACCTCCCCATCCGGAGGTGCCTTTGCCTTCCTACTCGACTCGTATTTATTATTTATTGCACTTGTTCCATGTAAATAATCATTAAAACTAGTTACAGTTGCTGTTGTTGTTGTTGTTGTTGTTGTTGTTTGTGCCTCGGCACTTTGCGTGTCCTCGCAGTTGAATGACACTTGAGAAATGGCCCCAACAACAGCACCCCCCCACCTTATAGAGCCACCTTTTTCTATATATTTTTTTTTTTTGTATTACACTTTTAAAAAGAAAAGTAGTTTGGTTTCAAGTGTTTGTGAGGCTAGGAAATAATGCTCTTAATTTATTATAGTATATATAGAACAGTAATTAGAATGGTACAAGACTTGTTGAAGTATTGTAAAGGACTTTTGCTTTAAAAATAAGAACAGTTTTGGCTCTCTGGGGAGAGCTTAATATTCGTAAAGAGCTTTTTTCGCGTTTCGTAGCGAACGAGAGAGTTTTTAAGATAAAAAGAGAAGCACGGCAAGAGAGAGAGAGGGAGAGAGAGAGAGAGAGGGAGAGAGAGAGAGAGAGTGAGAGAGCTCATATAGAGCCGAGTTATTGTCTTTTATAAACGGATTTGAAAGAAAAATGAAATCAATTTCTGCTCTCAGAAACAATACTCTTTAAATTTTAATTTTCTTTTTAATCTTTAGAATTAAAACTAAATAAAACTATGGAAATTCTTTTAAAAAAAACTTGAATTTAAAATATTTATGTGTATAGAAACAATTTCAAAATAATATTATGCATAATTTCTCAAGTAATTTAATTAGTAATAATTATTAAAATCAAACAATCACTCTAGTTTTCTCTCTCTGTGTGGGAAAAAAAACCTAAAGAGCGCGCCTCTAGTTTTTCCCCGTCATTTTCCGTCGTCCTTCTGGGCCATGCAATCTGCAAAATGAAGCGAAAATGTTTCTAACAAGCACACACACACACACACACACACACACAGCAACCCGCCGTAGTTGAAACCCCCCCCTTTAGTCAACTTTCAACCCCCTTTTGAGGGAAATGCGGCGCTAAAAATGGCAAAAATTACGCGCGCTGCCTCCGATGCCGTTCAAATTGAATTAAATCAAAGCAAATTGCCAACAAAAACAACAAATAACCTTGAAGCTGTTCAAGTAAACCCACATCCACCGCCCCTGACCCCTTCCCTTTTTGGCATCCTCCATTTAATTGAGAATTTCCCTTTACCCCCCGGCCCCGATAGTGTGTGCTGTGTGTGTGTGTACTGTGTGTCTCCACGGAAAGTGTGAAAATTGCCACGAAAGAGGTGGTAACAGGAGAAGGGGCTAATTGGAAACTATGTATATCACAAGAGATTCCCCATGATATAGACAAATATATATATATATATATATATACTATATATGTGTTGTATGTGCAAATATAAACGGAATGCAAACGGAGGCCACAATTAACACCAGGAAGAACCAGAGCAAATCAATGAGAGATTCAATATAAACATTAAGCAAAGCTTTAACTTTAAGAGGACGTTGGAAAAAAATATTCAGAAAATTCTAGGGAACTCAAGGAAAGGCTTATGAATAAAAATTTTAAAGAAACTCTTTCTTAAAATATTTATTAATTAAATTTAAACAGAAATTTTAAGTTTATAAGCCATATTTTAAAGATATTTTAAATATTTTTAATACATTTTAATAAAAATAATTTCAAATATTTTTAGAGAGCTTTATGATTCAATAAACATGACTCATTTTCATATCTGTAAAAAAAAAAAATATTCCCGCATGGCAAAAGGAGTATTTATTATTATTATAACATTTTCTGGGAAATCAAAAGCAGCTGAACACACAAATTTATGAAATTAAGTAAATACCAAAAATAAATAGATAAGAATATTTTAAGAAAAAATAAATACAATTTATGATGAATCAAAGGATTTATTTTTTATAAAATGCAGCTTTAAATATTTTAAAATTATTTTTAATATTGTTAATGTGTCCTTAAAATCTTTAAAATATTTTTAAAATCTTTAAGGCAGTTTTAATTTCAAGTTATTAATTTTTAAAAGATTTTAAGGAAAAATGAATAAAATTTATAATGAATTCAAAGGTTTATTTTAATTAAAATTCAACTTTAAATATTTTAAAATTATTTGTAATATCTTAAATGTGTCATAAAATATATTAACCATATTTTAAAAATCTTTAAAGCTGCTTTATTTACCAATTAGTTAATTTTTAAAAGGTTTTAAGATAAATAAATACAATTCATGATGAATGAAAATGTTTATTTTAATTGAAATTAAGCCTTAAATATTTTAAAATTATTTTAAATGCTTTTAATGAGTCATTAAATATATTTAAAAATATTTTTAAAATCTTTAAAGCTGCTTTCTAGCCCAAGTTATTAATTTTTTATAGATTTTCCTTCCTCTGATCGAGTTTTTTTTTTTGTTTTTTTTGCGTGGGCAGACAAGACTAGTTTCCGCTCTTGCACAGTTTCCCTCCAGGTCTCTCTCTAGAATGCTTATTGATGGAAAACCAGTTTTTCCAACTCTCCCCAACTTCCTGTCTCTGATCCCCGACAACAGTTACTTACACACTCGTAATAAATGCATAAATATGAGGCGATTTTGGTTGGGGGAACAGACACAACAGATAGATAGAGCCGTCGTTTCCGCTTTTGTCACTTCGCCACGGGTCTTCTCAGTATGTATATTCCCTCTATCCCCCCTTATACCCCGCCTCACTGATGCCTATATCCCATATTCCAAGTGCAGTTCCATAGTTCCACACCCAATCTTTATGGCGATAAGAAAGGGCCATAAGGGCAAAAAAAACATCCAAAAGATTGTGGGGACGAACGAACGATCCGTGGAGAGTCAAGGTTACCTTGGGGGTTTCTTTAGATAAGGAAAAATTTTAATTTTAAAGTTTTTTTAGGATTCAAAGGGAAGTATTATTTGTAATTGTATATATAAACAAATCTCAAAATTCATTCTTTTTAATTCCCTTGTTTATTATAATCAAGTAAAATCTATAATATATTTCTGCTTAAATTCCCAAGTATTAATTCTGGAACTAATTATCAAGAAATTGTAGCTGATAAGAAGCTTTGATTAGGTCGAAAATAAATGTATTTAAAAATATATTTTTACGTTTTTAATTTATATAAATTAAATCAAGTAAAATTTCTTATATATTCCTTAAATATTTAAAAAAAAAATATTCTTAAATTTCAACTAATAACTATATATATTTATACTAAAATTCCCAAGTATTAATTTTTATACTAATTATCAACAAAAGAAGCCTTGATTAGGTCGAAAATATATTTTTAAGTTTTTAATTTATATAAATTAAATCAAGAAAAATGTCCTTTATATTCTTAAGATTTTTAAAAATGTATAGAATTTTTTCCAAGTGTAGATACAGGAAACCAAACCGACACAGACCAAACATAAAATCCCCGGGCCAAGAATCGTGTGGAGTTCAGCCCTAGTCTCCCCTTAAAAAATAAAAAAATATATATAAATATATATATATATGTACATAAATACAGTATATATACATAGAGTATCAGAGGAAGTAGAGAAAAAAAGGGGCGTGATATTGACGTGGCATAATTTCATATGCTAATCCAGAGTAGCATTGTTCCCTGATGAATTTCCAATGTGGAGCCACAACGATCACTGCAATTGGAGAACTCCAACAAAGACTTTGACTCGCGACTGAAAAATCCAATTACAATTGCCTGCTGCTGCTGCTGAGAGTTTGGGATCATTAACTCGGATCAAAACTGAATGAGAATCCACTTTCTGGCTAATATTCATTGAAAGCTGAAACTGGCTGTGGCCCACGCAAAACTTTCACACTATATTATACCCCATAGGAAAGGAGAATCCCCAACCAGAATCCAAATAAACCACAAAACAAAAGACGCTGAGAGAGGGAGAAACAGAGAGAAACCCCGTGGAATTGAGTACATTTTTGTGTATATCTACCTATAAAATAAAAATAAAACCAGAACGCTGAAAAACTAAACCAAAAAAAAGCTGAAAATATCCGAAATTAGCTTTTGTTTTTGAACTTGAACTTACTACTACACACTCTAAGACTTTTGAGCTAAACAAATTATAAATGCTTAAAACGGATCACGAAATGCCCAATTATGGTGTCATTATTTGTTTAGATATATCTCTGACGACGTCAGCTTGGAATGTAAGTTTGTAATCAATAGTTGGAGGATGAGATGAAGTCATTTTGGTAGTTTAACTAAAAAATTTATTGACTTTTAGATCTATAATTTAGAAGGTTTTTTTGTGCTCTTAGATTTCGATTTATAAATTATTTGTAATATTTATAATTTGTAATATTTATAATTTGTAATTTTTTATATTTATATTTTTTATATTTTTATATTTTTTTATATTTATAAATAATTTAGATTTATTTATCATAATTATTTATAATATAAATTAAAAATTAAAAATAAAAAAATAAAACTAAAACATAAAATTAAATTAAATTAAATTGTATAATATAAATTTAAATAATTTAGATTTATATTTTACTAAAATATAAATAACTTAGATTTAAAAATTTAATTTAATTATATTTAATTATATCAGCTTGAAAAAAATTTATTTTCAAAGAATTACTGTAATAACTTCCTTGTTTTAAAGTATTAATTGTATTTTCTTTTTTTTTGTAATTTTTACAGTTTTTACAGACAAAAAAGAATACACTTCCTACTTTCCTACAATTCCCCCTGAATATTTATTGTAGTTTATAACCCTTTCTACCCACAGATGATGACTTTTTACGATATGAATAGTTCCCTTATATACATTTACCACTCCAACCGCATTTCGTTTTATAACCAAGCACAAAAAAAAAAAAGCGTGGTCTACTTACTCTTCCCATTTATATTCAGAATTCATTTTCGATTTCGATGGCTCGCTGGGTGGTCCCTCGATTATTTCGACTCTTTTCTCGAATGGAACTCTTTGGTCAGCACATCTTCTTTGGAGCTTCTTCGAGGGGTAAACAAAGGCGGAATCAAAGCGCAGACAAATAAACACCGGGAGAGGAGGGCAGGACAACACACACACCACACCACACATACTCATTCCATTCCGGACGTTCCCAAGTGCAGTGTGCAACTTTATGATGGGGAAACCAACATCCCGAAAGATACAGAGATACAAAACAATCTGTAAGTGGGCATACACACAGACAGACACACATCTGGCAAATGTGAGGGCAGCTGTCTGGGAATAACAATCGAAATGGGTCTGGGAATGGGTATAGAAGGAATCTGGTCCTGTTTTTCCTTCATTTTTGTATTATTCCAACAACAGATGACGGGTGACGGAGACGGAGACAGGGAATGACCCAATCACAGACAGATTGCAGTTGGCATAACATAACCCACAACCCAAGCGCCTTTCGAGAGAGTTGTGTTGTGCCTGCTGCCTGCTGCCTGGTGTCCCTATGCCGTGAAAGCGTTGACGCAGCAGTCACAAAAGGTTGACACAATCCGCTCGAGATACTCGAAATGCAGATATATATATATGTATGTATATATGTACACCTGTTTGTATGTCTTGTGTGCAATCTGCATAAAATGCTGGCTAAATATAGAGCAATCTGTGGAAGTAAGCCCCAACCGAACTGGGGAAGCTGGGATGATAGGGGGTTTTTGCCATGAATACAGTAAATGTAGGAAAAGATTGAGAAAGCCGGGCATATCATTTGGCAAATGGAAAAGTTGAGAGATTGCATGCATTTTTAAAAAAACAGCTTGGATTTTCTACAAGTCGAAAGTCGATTTATTGAAACATATGGTTTCATTTTCTTGTATTGTATTGTAAAATTCAAACCCTATAATAGCTCGTGCTCAAGTCTCATCATTTCTTGGATTTTCAAGTCCCAGAACTGTATTTAATTTTAGACCAATCTATGGTTTCATCTGCCCAATGCGGGTCCCTCCTCTCACCCTATATACTACACCCCTTCTACTGCATCTTCCCAATTCCAGGGCACCCGCACGAGTATATATATATATATATATACATATAGATAGAGATGGGGTTGTGCCTGTCTGCTCTCCTCCACATCCGCCATGAGCTGAAGGTTGAATTGATCATAGTCATCGTCACAGCTCAGCAGCGTCATCGAGCGTCAAGCGCCGCGCTGTAATCAATGCAATGAAAGCCAAGCCCGAGAGCTGAGAATAACCCGGGATTGGGCTTGGGTAGAGATTCTTGGAGGATTCCCCCAGAGGATAGTTACGATGGCTGATAGAAGCTGAAGGACTCCTCTGCCGCTAAACAATTGGCTCTAGTGTTTATCGCATTCCGAAGCGTAATCCAAAAAGTGATGTAAGGGTGTCCTCCTTTTGCTTAGACAGCTGAAGCTAAAAAAAAAAAAACTGAAAACCCGGCGACCCAAAGCCAAAGCCCTTCTTTGCCATCAATTAGCCAGAATTTAACACTTGAATAAAATGGTTAGAAGTTCTTTTAAATATTAAGAAAAATCAAAAATATCTTTAAAACTTAATCTGAAGATATTTTATTATTAATTTAATTAATTAATATAATATAATATATAATTAATATACTTTCCCGTATTTCCAGGCCTTTTTCTTATAATTTTTTACTATTGTTTATTCTAAAACCCATTTTCAATATTTATTACTGACCTTCGACAGCATTCTGTGACTTGAGAATTATAGTGGCTTGACCAGGGATTCTATGACTTGAGAATTATAGTGGCTTAACCAGTAATTTTGTTACTTAAGAATTAATTAATTAATTAATTATTAATCAAGACAGTCGGGAAGTTATAGTATTTTTCTAGTTCCAAATTATTTATTCAGGACTTTAAAATATATTTAAATATATATATTTCTAAATAAAAACCTTAATAAAAATCTCTAATTTATAATAAATAAGTTTCTGGGAATTTCCCTACTAATTTTTTTTTCTAAAAGTGCACGGCTTTTGACTTTTGCTGACGCGCGTAAAAACTACGCCCCGAAAACCAGGAGACCCGACCCTCCTCCCTCCTCCCTCCCCGTATTCCTTTTTCCCGAAGCTTTGGTGCTGCAGCCTGACCTACATCCACGTCCACGTCTACAAATGCAACAACAGCAAGAACAAAAACAACAACAACAACGTCAACGAAGGCAACGCATCGGCGAAAAACACACACAAAATCAGCCCAAAAAAAAAAAAAGAAAAACCCGAAGCCGTAGCTCTGCGCCAGCTGACCTGAATTTTCGCACACACACACACACACACATACAAACTGGAAGCCGGCATTTTCCACACAGCATCAAGGAAATGATGGAAAATGGGCAAAAAGGAAGATAGAATAATAATACAAGAGAGGAGAAAAAGTCTGCTAATTTTAATCAAATTTTCCCGTTGGGATTTTAGCAATGATTTCTGAAGGAAGAAGGATGTAAAAACCCACAATTTGCATATGTTGATTGGGAGGAGTGAGGTAAAAAGAAGCCGGTTAAAAGGGCGTCGTCCTTTTGCTCCTGCTGCTCCTCCCCCACCCATTCTCTGCTCAAAAATAATAGCGGTAAAGATGTGAGAGAGATAAGGAAATGATCGCTGGTCAGGGGCGAAACAAAGCAAATGGGAAACGTAGCAAGAGGAAGGTAGAATAACAAGGGAAAAGAGCCGAAAAAGGAAGCCGGAAGTGTGCAGCTGCCGCCGCCCCCTCTCCACGAAATCCCCTCTCGTGCCCACTTCCCCCTCTTCAGAGGCCCAGAGGCGTCACATGTAGCGCACATGGCGGGAACAAAACGAAATTGGAACAGCTGCAAATGTGAGAGCAAGAGAGAGCAGGATATAAGACGAGAGGCTGCACATGGCCAAAGCGGAACAGAGTGGAAGCGAAACGGGAAGAGGATGAGGATGAGGCAGCAGCGATGGAAATTGAAATTTATCCACGCGTTTTTTCCACGCTCCTTTTTTTTTTTTTTTTTTTTTGTTGGCCCTTTGTCTTCCTTTTATGCAATTGCAGGTAAAAGAAAAACACAAAAAAAAAAGCAGATAAAGAAATGAATAGAAAGGAACAAAAAAAAAAGAAAACGCAAGCCGAAACAAAAGACACAAACACACGACATACCGAAATTCCCAAATAGATGGAACTCAAAAACTGAAGACTGAAAAACTCGAATCTCAAGTGCTTGAGGCTCAAGAGTTCCGCTCAAGTGGCACTTGGAATAACTGAAAAAAAAAACTAAATAAGGAGGCACAGAGGAGGCGCTAGATATTATGCCCATTATGCACAAGTACCCTATAAAATATATACTATATAGAGTAGGGCACTCTATGGATAAGATATTATAATTGCTGGGAGGCAAAGTGTCTGGTAAGGTGGGGGCCTTTGGGGACTCCCTTACAAAGTTAGAAATTCCAGATATTCTACAAATATTACTAATATTAAATCAAGTTTTTTTTATATTTGAAAGTTCTATTATGATAATGGTTAATTAAAGGTTCTTTAATTAGTTCTTTAAGGATGATTCTTTCTTTCTCTAATTATTTTCCCTTGAGGAGTTTGATTCTTTCTTATAAAAATGACACTTTCTCCGATTTGTCCCCGTTATGTATAATATATTTTTTTATTTATACTGTTCTTGGCTACATAGATTGCTTAAATATTGTTACCAAGTTGAGCTAAGCCCATATAATTTCATATATTATATTTATAATTAATTTCTAATTTATTAAAAATATTTCAGAATTTTTTCAAAGCTTTCTTTTAAAAGCAAGGCATCTGCTTTAAATATTTTAAATAGTTTAATGGCTCTACATAGCTTAGTTATCTGAATCTGTTAGGTTTATACCCCTTCTCACCCATATAATGCATTTTGAGCCCCAAAATAGTTCTCTAGTTTCCCAGTTACCCAAAATTCCAGTGTTATTATCCATTAACCGTTTACTATTTACTGTTATCGGGGCTTGAAAGCAGTACTACTCACCTCGAGGTAAACATCGCTATCCGGATTGAAGGTGTCGTTAACCCGACGGAATGTGTAATTCACGTGCGGAATCGAGTGCAGGATTTTGACGAGAATACTTGGTTGTTCCATTTTTGTTGCTTTTGCTTTTGCTGATGTTGTTGTTGGATTTGTTGTTTTTGTTGCTGCTGCTTCTGCAGTTGTAGTTGCACACACACATGCACACTCGCGGCCACAAAGGAATATAAATCGCTCTCCTCCCCTGCCCTCTTCCTCTTATACTTTTCGGTTCTTTTTTTTCGGGTGGGGGCGTTTCTGTGTGGGGTATTGTGTCTGTCGGTGTGCGTGGTGCGTCTGCGTGTGTGTGTGTGTCTGTGTGTGTGTCTGCCAGCGAAGGACGTCGCTGCTTTTGACGTCACAAAACGCCGCCGCCGCCGCCGCTGATGCTGCTGCTGCTGCTGTTGCCCGAGAGAGATAGAGACACGGCAAGGCTGCAAGAACAAGACCCAGAGAGCACCGTTAGGAGAGAGTCAAAGAGAGAGCAGCAAGCAGTGTGCGGGGGAGAGTCCTGTTGCAAAAGCAACAACAACGCATGCTCTCTCTCCACTGTCTCTCTCTCTCTCTTTTCCTTTTAGCGCGTCCTGTTCGCTGCTCTAAATTTTCACTTTCACTTTTCACACACCCAAAAAAAAAAGCACAAGACTTAGAAAAATCCTGAATTGCAAAAAACTGCACTGCTCTTGGGTTGAACAAACAAAATGAGAAATGACACAATTAATCGCACTCAATTACACACTATCGTACACACACAACACACATGTAAAGCCCGCCTGCGGTTTGTTTTGATTCCGCAAAAAAAAAAAAGAAAGGATAAGGGAAATGTGCGAAATTTGTTGGGAAAAACTTGCAGCTATTTCTGGCAAGTGGAATGGGGGGCGCTATCTTGGGCACTTGTTTTCTTGTCTATTTCATTCACACCGCCGATCGCGAGATTTATTTATATATATATATTGATGCAGGACGATATAGAACCTCCAATCGCGAGTTCAGGGCGTTGTTTCATTTACCGTTTCGTTTCGTTTCCGACTCGTTCCGATTCGCGAACAACCGCCTCCTCCACGTCCTGCTTCGTCCTCCCTCTCCTCTCCACCACACAATTCTGACCGTCTGATGTTAGACAAACAAAAAAAATAAAGATATTTATCAAAATATCATGATATTAGCGACGGTTCTCCGTGTTTTCTGCACACAGGAATATATATCCTCGAAATATCCGCGGATACTTCCTGGACCCGGCGATTTTTCGGAAACACGGATGCGAGACGGCACACGACTTCCGACTTTCTCCGCGACGTTTGAAATTCGAAATGCTGAATGTGCCGTTAGAGCTGTCAATAAAAGCAACACTCTAGATATCGATATATCGAAAGTTTGATTTTCTTTGCTGCTTGCCACGGAGAAGGTTGCAACAACTGGTGGAAATTGTCAGGGAAAAGGTGGTTGACTCTGGTGAAAAGGTATGAAACATGGCTAAATAAAAATTGCCTTCTCCTGTGAGTCCAGCCCCTAATCCCTGTATTAGCATTAAAAAAAACATTGTTTAGTAACTCATATTTAACTAAATCTAAATTTAAATATTTCGCTAAAAAAGATTCATCCTGGTTCTAAAAACGGCACAGGAAAACACGGCTAATATCGAGTGGCATGATTATCGATTGTCCCATAACAAAGAGAGAGAGAGAGAGAGAGAGAGAGAATTTTCATCCCAGGACATCCAAGAGAGCTCTCTCTGTAAAAGAGAGAGGCTTGGGACCAACACGACTTGTTGATACCTTAAGACTGATATATTATAAATCTAATATAGCAGTTTTAATATTTATTGTCTTTAACAAAAAAAAAATGAGGCTTAAAAACTGGGAAAGCCCAGTTTCCACATTTAACTTCAACAACAAACAATTAGCCCCACTGTTGACAAGTAGGGTGCTCCATCTTTCGGCTTTCCTTTGGACTCCGATTAACGGAATCGAGAATGGAGCTCAAAGGCCGCAGAAGGAGAAGGAGGAGTAAATGGGCAGTTGTAGCGTAGTCCAAGAAGTAAACAAGAAGGAGGAATAGAGATAACGATAGTTGGCTTACTTCCTTACTTTCTTTCCTTTTCTTTTCTTCTGGCATTATTTTGATTATATTTATTTTGTTGAAGAAATCCAAAATGCAACGGCAAGCTGGTTTCTTTTGCTTTCTGCTGATTTTTCAATTTTTCTACATTTTTTTTTACGAGACTCTCTGGTCTTCCTCTTGTGTTTTTATTATTATTTTTATTGTACGAAGTAGTTTTATCAAAGTCAAGCAAAACGAGTTTGCCAGCGAACAGCAAAGCTTAAAACAAAAGCAAACGGCGACAACAACTAACAAGAATAACCACTAAGTATGGGCCAGGGGGCGGGGGGTGCATTGGATACCCTACCCCCCCACTCCTCTCACTCCTATTTTTTTTATAACTTCAGGTTGCCGTAATTCGAGGCAGCAGAAATTCTTCAACTTGGCGTCGTTGGTTTCAGTCTTTTTTTTATGTTTTATCGCTATTGCTATTGCTTTTGACTCTTGGCCCGGCCCTCAAGTCGGTGGAAATATGATTATTAATAATAAATATTTGTTCAATGGCGGCGGACTCATCATGTTTGTTGTTGTTGCCGTTCTCTCTCCTTCTCCTTTCGGTTTCTTTTCTTATTTTTGTTGCAGTCGCAGACCCACACACACACACACAAGCACATACACGCACAAACATTCTTATCAAGGAGCGCACGCACATGTGAAGTGTAAATAAAACGGCAGAAAATTGAACTGAATTGAGGCAATTGCCAGGCCATTGAAGTTAAAGTGCCACTAAACTTGAACTTGCCTCTTTCAGAGAGGCAGCCTCTTATTTATAAAAACTTCGTCTGAAGACAAGAAATGCATTAGAAGGAAAAAAAAACACAAAAAAAAAACGGCACTCACACACAGACGCACTCTAACCAAATGTAATTCACACCTTTTACTGCCGTTTTCGAACTCGCGAACAAACTTCGAGAACTCGAATCTTTATGACCGATCCACCGCACGAATCGGCTAAAGCCTTTACATGTTCAGTTTTATTTAGCAAACACTTTTCTGCGCGTTAAAAACGACAATTTCCGAACGAAGGAGATGCAAGACCGTCGATGTTGCCATCGATTCTAGTTTTTATTAGAAAGGCGATACATCGATATTTTTCACTAAACTATCGCTATTATAAAAAAAAGAGCAATACACGAATGATTTTAGTTAAAATAGAAATATTTTTAATAAATTTTAAATGCTTTAAAAACGCAGGGTAAGGACAGGCGGTATATTAATTATTTTCCCCTGACCGGCATATGACTATCGATTGTTTCAATGTACAAAAAACAATCGATTTTCCTAGCTAACATCAGTTCTGTTGTTAGTGTTGCCTGTTTTAGCTAATTTTAGCGATTTTTTTTTGTATATAAAATTTATTCAATTATTAAATTAAATTTATATTTATCCGCTATGAATTGGACGGAGAAAATAGTTTAGTTTATTTTTCATCCATATATATTTTTTGTAACTTTTAGATTCTTTTTCTCCGAATCAAGCTTGTAGGTCAACACTGTTACACTGTCAAAAAAATATAGAATTTAAATAATTGTAAAAAATAATTATATAATAAATAATAATATAAAAAAAATATTATAGCTATCTAGGAACGATTAAAAATTGTATTTGTAAGTAATATGAAATTTAAAATATTTTGTTATATTTTTGAAAAATTCTCTATGTTATATTACAATATCTATTTATATTATATATAATATTAAAAATATATTTTAATATTATATTATATTAGGTGTACAAGTAGAAAACCGCCGTTTTTTTTCATAATTTTATTCCCAAGCTTTTTAGGCGAAGGAAAATTGATTGCTGAGTCACACC
>VNKB01004153.1:0-21239 GCA_008042735.1 Drosophila leontia
CGCAGGTCCGAAGTTCTTCCTGGCCCTTCTAAGCCATGGTTTATTGTGTGCACTTGTCTGATAAGTTTCTTCTACCTGCAAGTTTCATCTATTTATTTTTCAGCCAATAAGTTGGAGTTCGTGTGGCCAGAAAGTTAGTTTAAAATGCATAAAGTTTTCCAATGCTTTTGAAATGGAAATTGATTAATAATGTAAAATATTTGATGGTCCTGGGGAAGGGAAAACTTTCGAAAGAGTTAGGAGAGCTAGACGTGCTTGGAAAATGATTAAGTATTTGGTTTAATATTAGATTATTCCTATAAACGTATGGATATTTAGACAGGAATGTATATAAGGTTTAAAAATATTTAAATAATAAATTATACATTTTATCTATAGTTTTAAAAACAAACAGTTTACAAAGATTATGGGTCATTTTTTTTAACTATTCTAAGATTTTACGTATAGAATAAATATTAAAATTTTATATTTTCCAATAGAAAATTAAATATATACCATTTATTTACTTCTTAAAAAATTCTTTTATATTTATTTTTAACAAATTAAGATTCACCTTATTTATTTATTTATTTAAAAAGAACATTACACCAATAACCATTCCTCACTGTTCCAAAAATAAACCCAAAACCATATCCTTTCTAAACCCCAAACCGCACTCAACACTTTTTTATTTTCTCTCTTTAGCCTCTCAACCACATTTCATTGCATTTGGCAAATCATTATGGTAATCTATATTAAAACCAAATTGCCCAAAGGCCATTCATTCCGTCGACCGACCGAGACGAGCTGCCCATTAAAAATTCTATTAAAAGTTATTTACGGCAACTTTGGTCCATTGAATGCGACAAAAGTTGCAAGCACATGTCCTGCGAGCTGTGAGGAGCAGGACAAGACCCCGAAAGCATTGTCTATGCACGTTCATAAATAAGAAATGCAGTCGGGGCGACGTCGAGTGTCCAACCCTTCAGCTCTCCTTCATAATGCCTGCTGCACCCCCTTTGCCAATTCCGTAGCCCCCTTTTTCCATTGACAATAAATTTGCATACACAGCACTTGCACTTCCTGTGGCCGTCTGGCGACCCTGCTTCGAAGGAAGTCGTAGGAGCCTCGCAGGAAGGCAAGTCAGTTTATAAATGCCGATCAGCATAATTGATTTCAGGCACAAAAAGCTGTATTTATCACATGCACAGATACTTGGGTGGGCAATATAGTAGAATGATTTTAGATAAAGAAAATAATTTAAGACATAAAACCAGGGTTTTTGGTATATTTTGTACAAAGGTATTCAATTTAATTTATATTTTTATTTAAATGTATATATTTCTAAAGAGATATGTAATGTTATTAATTTTTTGGTATATTTGTTACTTTAGTGCTGATTCTTGGAGGATTATTACTTTAATTTGATTTTAATTATATTTTAAATTCATATAATTTCTATAAAGATATTTATTTAAATTAATTAAAATTTTTTAATACAAAACTTATTATTTTAACAATAAATACAATATTTATCATATTATATTTCCCTCACCAGAGACTTCCCGTCACCTAAAAATCATAATTTTCCCATTATTTAACAACTCAAATTAATTAATAGTTGAATAATTATTTCAATAATCAATTCTATAATATAAATTCTATTATCAATTCTCATATATAAATTATGCTTTCAACTGGCAATTCAATGATTGAATAATACGTTAATTAAATTTTAACGAGAGCATGTGTGTGTTGAATCAATTTTGCATTATCTCTGAATCACTCGCTGGAGGGGGTGATAAAATCAGAGGGAGAGCTGGGCTCGACAATCGATGGGTAAATTGGATAAGGTAGTGAGATGCAGGTCCTTGGCCAGGAGATGTGCTGACAAGGACTCTCATTAGGCACTCGAGCGGCAGCAGCAGCAGCAGCAGCGATAACGGGCCGAGAGATAAGGGCGTGGATTGGGGGGAGGAGGCTGGAAACCCAGACCGAAGACCAAAAAGGAGGCTGAGGACATTCGGGCGCTGAAACTAGAGCAAGGACAGCACGAGCACAGCAAAAACTTCACAAAAACTAGAGAGAGAGAGTGAGAGAGTAAGAGCAACGAGAAAGAGATGGAACAAATTGTTACATTGCCTGTCCCGAGAGAGATGTACATACCAATGCATATATAGTGCAAGTACATGTGCTATTTTGACCCCTTGCCACATCCTGCCTGCCTGACTGCCAGCTGCATTTCTCGTGTCCTGTCCTGTCGGGGAGTCCTTGTGCTGCTGCTGCTGCACAAAAACAGCAGGACAACTGACAACAAGGAGCATAAGCTACCTTCATCCGAGATGTCCTGATTATGACAGCCCAAGGAGAATGCGGCCGGACATCTGAAAATTGTTGAAATTTTCTCCTGGGAGTTTGGCTTTCATGTAGCCATCAGCATGCCACCTCCTTTGCTTGTCTGTGTTAATTGCCCAAGTGTGTGTGTTGCTCATCGGAAAAATAACATGGCAAGCAGGAAAATCCAGCAAAAGGGGAAAAGTGAGAAAAAAAATAAAGGGAATCTCACACACGAAACCAATTCGATTTAATTTCCAGTTGGCAGCCACCACATCCTCTGGTTGGTATCCACAGGGAGTCAGACCCATCGAACACCGCGCATCAGACGCAATTAAAAAAAATAATAAATGAAATGCCAGCCAAGAGGTAACTCTGCTGGGAATCTCTGTGATTAATGCACAAGAGCTGGAAATAGTTTCGCAGTGGCTTTTATAATGACATGTGCATAATACAATTTGGCAGGGATTCGATGGGATTTTAATTAGATTCGGATGGGGATTAAGTGGGTGGAACAGAGCAGGTGATGGAGGAATTTATCAGGGAGTTTAAACATAGGTAAGGTTTTATTTCAAATTAATAACTATGATAAACCATTTAAGGGCTCTTTAATTATTTATTGTTGTTAAAATATTTATTTACATATTCTAGGATTTTTTAAAATTCAATTAATCTTTTTTAAAAGTGAATGAAAATATTTTATAAGCCATTTTAGCGTTTTATTATTTTATATTCTTTTTAAAATATTTATTTTTAAGATCTAGGATTTTTTTTTTTTTTTTTATGAAATCAACAGAAACCTTTAACAAAATTTCCCTAAATATTTTCTTTGATTTTCAAAATAATAAAAAATATTTTCCTATTTTAAAAAAGTTCTTCCTTCTCTCGAAGTCTAACTGCTCCTTTGAAGTTCCCAAACATAGGCCCATCCATCACCATCATCATTATCGTTGTGATTTTGCTTTTCACCAGGCTCTTTCCAAACTCTCCTCCCCTCACCACCCTTGGCTACTCTTTCACCCCCCTTCTCCTTTAAAAATTCTACTACTTTTCCGTTTTTACGTTTAAACGCGTATTTGCCCAGAAAGTTGTCGTTGCCCGCGGCGTCTACACGCTGGAGAAAGTGTATTTAGATTGGCAGCACCCTGGGGGATAGCCCCTCAATGGCGCGGCCCACATGGCGTATGAGTGACAGCCAGGCAACGGCAACGTCAAAGTCGTCGTCGACGACTCATATCAAATTACCGTTATGGTTATGCACAGGCGGAGGCCACAGAGGGGGTATGGGAATGGAAATAGGGGGTAAAGGGGAGCTTGGAACCTAATGAGCCTCGGGGGCAGGCGGCGCTCGGCAGTTATCAATTTCAATAGCTTTAAGGGAATGAAGAGAAAAGTTTAGAGAAAGACTCATTTTCAAGGAGATTTTTTAGTTTTAAAATAAATCTAAAGATATCCTGATATTTACTATTATTAAATTAATAATTCATTATTGAATATTTATTTCAGGTAATCAGTTAATTAAGAGAGAAAAAGAGACCCCTAAAGAGAAGCCACAAGAAGAGATATCGAGAGAGAAACAGAAAAACGTATACAAGGAAACCGAAACGGAAACGGAAAAAACGAAACCGGAAACGGAAACGTGTAGCGGAGACAAGACGAGGAGGCGGCAGTGTTTGACAGTTGAGGGGCAACCATCGGTGATGTGGGACACATCCCGGCACGGGCAATGCAACAACCCCAACGTTATATACCGTCTGTATCTGATCTATATGGCACGGACGAGATAGAACTGCTGCTGGACGAGATTCGGGAGCTAGAGCTGGAGCCGGTCTGCTGTCAGCTAGAAGATGAGCAGGACTTTGAGATAGCTGGCAGCAGGGCCGGCGAGCTCTCCCTAGCTCACTCCCATTCGCACTCGTTGTCCCTGGAATCGCCGCTGGGTACGTGCACCTCCTGGGACTCGCATGCCAACTATAAGCAGAGGGGCGGACACACCCCGATGCCCTGGGGCGTGGCCCTCCACTGTGATCCGCAACACTTGAAATCGCCTACAGGGATTGTGCGCATACTATTGGTGGTAAAATTGGATCGGGATGGAGTTTATAAATTGTTTTAATTAATTTTAAAATTTAAATAGTTATCCTCGGCCGCCTGTCTGGCCTGCGAATGCTCTGCAGGCACTGTGCAGGTGGGCCTCTTTCTACTGCCACTCATTGGACGCCTGAGGCTGATGGTCTTCTGTGCGCTCTTCTCGCTACTCATCACATGCCTCATGCTCTTTCTGGATATATCGCATATAGCCCTCATGTTCCCATTCAATTGGACTAAAGTGGTGAGTTTTTTGTGGAGTCTTTAAAATTGGAAAATCTTAAATATAATGTTAAATTAATCCCCAGAATACGTGGATGTACCTGAGTATTGGTTTGATATTTATTTTGAGCTCCACATTGCTTGTCCACATGGTGCTGTATGCCACTGAATACACCTGGGTGTCCAAGCATTCCAAGGACACGCTGCTGGCCACAGGGGTGAGGTTTACTTATTTACTTAAATATAGTCATTAAATATTAATTTTAAATATTTTTAAAAATGTAGATTATAGGCTATTTGTGCGCCTTGGAGGCATTTCTTTTATCGGGCATTGCATCCTGGCCCTGGACTCAGTACCGTCAGGTGCCCGACGATGCCAGCGAATTGTTTATCGAGGATCGCGAGATGACGCCCATGAGTCCCATTAATTGTAGCACCGATCTGCAGGCAACGCCGTATCATCATAATGGCAATGCCACATCGTCGGATCTATATAACCAACAACAACAATCGTCCTATAATCAAAAGCCTTATATACCTGGTAAGGATATGCTTTCGTATTTTTCCTAGGTTCTTCGGTCGAAAGAGAGAAAGCTGTTCACTGAAAGAAGGATCAAGTTGAGCCTTTTCCCTCGACTCAGTAATTCTGATTAGGTGTTCTCAGCTAAGTTCTTCTTTTTACCCATTTCAATAATAACTTGAGAGAGAAAAAGCGTTACTAAAAAACGCTTTGCTCTATATCCTTTATCTGAGATTCAATGTTCTCATTTGAGCCTGTCTTTCGATGCTCTTTCATTAAGAAACTCCCGGAAAGACCGATTCGGTTAAGTTCTCTCTCTTTTACAGTCAATTGAAGACCTGAACCATGAAATACTCATCTTAAACGCTCTCTTATTTGTAAACTAATGAATTTTAAAATTTGTATTCCACAGCCAAACGACCCAATGAGCTCAACAATCAGCGTCCAGCATTGGGTCACACACAAACCGCACGGTCGAAACCCAATCAGCGCTATAGAGAAGGCTACCACTATACATCCCGCCAGAGTCCCACTTTCGTGCTGGGCGATGATCAGGGCAATGCCGGTCCATCCACGTCCCGTTCCAATGATAATTCTAGTGCGTGATAGTTTTTAATTCCTCAGCCAGAAGAAGATGACGACGAACAGCGAAACGAAAGAATTACAGAGATCTCTCAGCTAACAGGATTCGAGAATACAAAATTGGAAGAAAGCATTGTTGCACAAGCATTTCGGTCAATGTAAGAAACCAAACAAAGAAACCAAATTGTTAATTAGTTTAAAGGCAAAACTCGTCGGGATGAGACACCAAAAAACACAGAGAGAGAAAATATTTAAGCCGAGAGCAAAGCAAACAATAATAAATTTAATAAATTGTGTGTGTATGTCAAAGAAAGAGAGAGAGAGAGAAATTTAAAGAATTTAAAGAACAACCAGAGGAAATTTGAAACGAAGCAGATCAACCAGATCGAAGCCCATTTGATTAGTTATACGAACACCAAAGAAAACATTTGAAAATTGGTCAATGTGTTGAGCTATAACTAAATATATATGAACAAAAGGAAAACCTAATTGGTAAACAAAGAAAAAAAGAATACGGTATCAAGGTAACGCGACAAATTGCAAGCAAAATTGAAGAAATTAGAAATTACAATGAGCATGGAAATGGAAATCAACTTGTTATAAACGTAGTTTTGCTTATTTTTTAATAAAAACAAAAAATAATTCAAGAAAAACGAAACTTGAGTGAGTTTTTAACTAAATTTTAGATATCAAAAATGGTTAGTTTCAAAGAAATTGTTCAACAATTCAACAACTCTTGCTGAATTTTCAACAATACAACAATTTTATTGTTGAATTTACAATAATGCTTCAAAAAAATGCATAAAATCATATTTTTCAGACTTAAATTTTACTTCAAACCCAGATCCTTTTCAATGGTGTGCGAGCACACGGCCATCATCTGATCCTTGACGCTGACAAAGTTGCGAACAGCCGCTGGCTTAGCCTCGGGCCAAGCTCCCAGGTCGCGATAGATGGGACGGCAGAACTTCATGCGGAAATTGGAGTTGGCAAACTCCAGAATCTCCTCCAAACGCTTGATCAAGCGAGCACGGATAATCAAGCGATTCACGCGGAAGCGAACCTCGGCATTCTTGGAACCCTTCAAGTTGTATGTGGACTCCAGGAGGTCAATCTTGCTTTCGTTCAAGTCAACAATGTCCTTTTTCTCGATCAGTTTGCCTAGGAAATCAATGAGTTGGTGAATGGAAATGGTCTGCTTGATGTCCTTGTTGTCGCTTAGTTCGGCCACAGTCTTGGAGCTCCAGAGATTGGCCAGTTCCTTGGTCACATTGGAGAGGGATTCATCGAACCTTGAGAAATTAAATTAATATTATTTTCAGCTTAAATTAGACTCAATTTATATTTACTTGGGTATAATAGGCGGCATGCCCTCGCTGGTCAGCCACAGATCCCAGTCTATAACGCCCAGCTGATCCTTCTTGTCCGTATCCTTGAAGTAATCATATAAAGCAACCTTGAAATCATTCGTTTCAATCGATTTGTAAGCATATCTCTTCAGGTAATCCCGCAGGAAAGGCTCAAAAACAGTGGGGCCGCCAAACAAATCCTCGAGATAGCGCAGGAATGTAGATCCCTTGATATAAGGCACTGAGGAGAAGGCATCATCGGGTCCACAATTTGACAGATTCACCACCAGCTTGCTCAGCTCGGGTGTCTTTTCCAGCTGAGTGCGAAGGCACTCCTGCAAATCGGTGAGATTGCTGAGCATCTTAAAGTCCAGCTCCTTGGCGCCCTGCATCCTACCCACAATCTTGGACTCCACAAAGACGGTGAAGCCTTCGTTGAGCCAAAAGTGCTCAAAGTTCTTGTTTGTCACCAAGTTACCCGTCCAGCTGTGGGCAATCTCATGGGCCACCACATCGGCCAGCGACTTGTCTCCGGCGAGCAGGGTGGGTGTCACAAAAGTCAGGCAAGGATTCTCCATTCCACCAAAGGGAAAGGATGGGGGCATCACCAGCAGATCGTACTGCTTCCACACATAGGGACCGCACAGTTCCGAGGCTGTCTTCAGCATGACCGCCGTCTCGGAGAACTCCTCGGCGCATTCATCCACAATTGCCTCCTCGGCCCAGACATTGGAGTTCTCCCCCAGCGGCCGGGAAACCAATCTGCCAATGGCAATGGCCACCAAATAAGCGGGTATGGGCACCTCCTGCTTGAACTGCGTCTTTCCAGGCTCCTTCTTGTCAATGAGGGCACTCATCAGAGTGGTCAGCTCACTGGGATGCTCCACAGTGGCATCGTAGGTGAATTTCACCGAAGGCGTGTCCTGGCAGGGAAACACCGAGCGGGCATGAATGGCCTGACACTGCGAGAACATGTAGGGATGCTCCTTGCCCAAAGTCTGGGCGGGATTTAGCCACTGCAGTCCGCTGGCACTGCTCGAGGTCTCGTAATCGATGCGAACATTGAGGCTACACACACAAGTGTTTCGTTTCCGATTATTTATGGGCTTTCTTGGAGATTAGATTATCTAGCTTGTGATGTGTGGTTCTTACCTGCCCTTAGCCGTTCCTGATGGCAATTCCAGCGTTAGCTTCTGGCCAATATCATCCACGGGATCGCTGATGAAGTAATTGATTGGCAACTCGCTGCCGCCGGCCAGCAACGTGGCATTGGTGACATTAATGTCGCGGACATCCAGGAGCTGCAATAAAAGAGAGCAAAAAAGGATTATGTTAGGGATGGGAAAAGCGCAGCTCTTTTCCTGATCTAACTCTTTCCCTAATCCTCCAGCTTTTTCCCTGATCTTCCAGTTCTTTCCCTACTCTCTCATCTCTCCTAGTTACTCTTCTTTTCTTTTTCTAATACTCCAGCTTCTTTCCTCCCTCAGCTCTTCCAAGTTTTTCCACAATCTTCCAGCTTTTTCCCCGATCTTCCAGTTCTTTCCCTGCTCTTCCAGCTCTTCTAGCTCTCTCACCTCCCTGCTCCCCCTGATATACTCACAATCTTTTCCAGATTTGCAGACAACACATTAAAGCGATGCAGCACACTTCCTTGCAGCTTTGTAGCCGCAAAATCCACCTTCCAGTTGAGGACACTGTGCTCCGTCTTGACCAAATCCGGCTGGGAGTAAGAGCTGGGATCAACAGTGCCCAAGCGACCCATTATATAGCGTTTCTGTAACTGGTAAATTGGGAGTGGTCTGTGCCAAGTGGACAAGCCGCGAGTTGGAACTGAAATAAAAGAATAAAGTGGATTTTATATAGACTTTAAAGTCTGCGATAAAGCTTATCGCTAGGAAAACAAAATTCAGCCGCAAGATAAGCCCCGAATTGTGGTTCCTTCCAACAGCTGTTGGTGGTTTTCAGATAAATTGGATACCCCACTTACTATATAGTATATAATTGCAGTGTAGGCGTCGCCGTAGATGGAAAATAAATAATAAAAACGAGATGAAAATGGCAAATCACCGGTGACGCGTAGTGTGACTGTAGTGCACTCAAAATACCACAGTTTCAAGCCAGAGTAAACTATGGCTTTTCAGGCACTTTGCTGACTGGTCATACTACTTCGGAAAATAATACCAACTTACCGCGAAAAAGAGTTTTCCGGACTTTTATCCGTTTTTCAAGTGTTATCCGCCTCGGAAAAGTGTTTCAGTAGATGCCTGAAGTGTCGGGTCAGGTCATATCATTGGGTTTTCATCGGGAAAACACCAATATAACCGGTAGTTTCACTTTATAGAATAAGGCGCGCGTTTTTTTTTTTTTTCTTTTTTTTATGTGTAAAGTGTATTTTGCTTAATTACAAGTAATGAATTCAACAAATCAACGCAAAATGTAATCCTTGGGATAATCCATGATGCTGGGGAAGTTCTCCAGCGTCTCCTTGTCAATATGATCCAATCGCTGGGGCACGGAGCGTGGCGTCCGTATCTGATTTGTGACGTTCTGCAGGAGATCCTCGGGCACTTGATCGTCGGCAAACAAGTGGAGTCTCTGCATGGTGTGCCGCCGCTGCAGATTGCCGTTCATCGCATTGTACACCGCCTTTTTCATCACCAGCGTGGGATCCTTCTCGTGCAGCTGCCAGGCCAGCGTCCAGGAAGCGCCGCCCGGATAGCCGGTGTGGTGGAAGTAGACCCGTTTGACCCACTCGTCGCCGGGCAGGGCGATCTCCCGGGTGTTGATGAGCACCACATGGTCACCGCAGTCATCTGGAAAATGATATTTACGGAGATTTAGTGGGTTGGTCCATTGCGAATAACTTAACCTAAAAAAGGACGAATAACGGTAAGTAAAAAACAGCGGTTGAGTGAGGGAGAGAGAGAGAGAGAGGCTTACAAGAGAGTTGCAATCAAAGTACAAGAGGTAAAAAAGAATGGGCAATCAAAATGCAAGAGGTAAAAGAGAATGGAATATTTCCAGGAGTTGGCTAATTGGAAAAGGACCGTTTACTGGAAAGTGTAACAATAAGTAGAAATGTACCCGTGGAAATGGGAGTGAAACATTTTTGTGTTTTTATTTAAATTAAAATAATTCATTTACAATTCAGATAAGAGAAATATAGTTAATGTGTTGATATAAATTATAAATTATTTTATTTATTTAATTTAATTTTTCCCTTATATTTTGATTGCAACTCAAATAATCTTAATAATTACCATTTTTCTCAGTTTAATTTACTTTCTTCCTTCCTTTCTTCCTTATTTTTTTCTTTTAATTTTATTTAATTAAAATTTTCTCTTATATTTTAATTGCAACTCAAATTATCTTAATAATTACCATTTTCCGCAGCTTAATTTACTTTTGTTTTCATTCTCTTTACTTGCAGCGCCAGCAACAACAACACCAAAACGAAAAACACGCCGGTGATGTAATGGCAACCGAAATGCCTTTTAAAAACATGGATTTTAACCACTTACGCGTTAAATACTTAAACGAAAACTTAACTATGTGAAGGACACTTACTCATGGGATGATAAATAGGCTTGTGCAGGCCCATCAGGTGAGTTTTAATTAATTTAGCCGACTCGAAAGGATTCTGCCAGGTGCAGTCGTAGATGTGCCAGGTGCGAGCAAACGTTGCCCATTGCTAAATTGTGGATTTATTTATTAATTAAACCGTGGATATTGTTAATAACACTATTACGCACCTGCACACGTTTAGCAATGGACATTTTGAAGGATTTTTAATAGAGAAATTTAAGAAAAAATTCAGAACATGCCAAATTTTCCGGATTGTTATTCTTCTTTTTGGAGATGCAAGAACTACGATATTTTCATTCGATGTCACTATTGAAGTTTTAGTCGATATATATTCGATACTCGATTATTCTTTTGCAACACTACAAGCAGTGTTGAATTGAACTGCTTGTGAACTGCTTACTGTACACTGGGAGAATAAAACGTAGATTTTTTCTCTTTCCTTCAAGTTCAGAGAGTCTTATTTTCCAATTTCTTAAAAATGTTTTTCTCTTTTCAGATTTTGCCAAAGAAAAACTAAAAACTAACAAGTGTTTAAATTTCGGTAAGTCCCCTCTTTCAAATATTTACCAAATCAAAACTCCATTTCATTTTTTTTAATGTTATTTTGTGTGTTTTTTTTTATTTTTTTGCTTTTGTGGTTTTATTTTCGTTTGTAATTTCATTTAAACATTTTCTATAGTTACTAAAATTACTTATGCACTGTTTATTATTAATATTAGTTAAATATTATTGAAAATACATTAGGTTGTTTTACGAAACAATTTATATAAACATCCTTGGTACATTTTTCGCCTTCACTCGTTCTTCTATTCCTCCTTTTCCCCCATTTTCCCGCTTTTTATAATGCATTTTCGGAAATGTTTAAAAACTAACAAATAAGTCTAGATTTTAGTTACAGTTTTTCTTTCTCACTTTGCTTTTTTTAAGTTTGTTTTTGCATTTATTTATTTATAATAATTTTGTTTTTTTTTGTGGTTTTTTTTTGCCATACAATTTATGGAACTTAAATTGTTAATTCGATTTACAAGTTTTTTTTTTTTGCCAAGTGCTTTTTTTAGGGTTTATTTCTACTCCTCCACATATAATACACACGAGTCACTTTTCTCTTCTTCTTTTTTTTTGCATTTTGAATGAAAATATATATATTTGTATATATTTTTTTTTATATATATTTATATTTATAAAAGTTATTTACAAATTGATGCTTAATGAAATTCCCTACTTGATGCGAAGTAACGTGTTCTGGTTCTGCTTTTTATTATAATTTTTTTTTAGACTTTTTAGGGGCAAAAATTATTGTTAAAACTTTTCAAGTGTGTGAGCATTTTTTCTTAAATTTTCCCTCTTCTTCAATATATATTTATATCTCTTTTTTCCCAACTCAACAAACAACAAAAGGTGTAACAAAATGTGAGCCAAGACTTTATACTTCGGAATATAAAAATGCCAACGGCCTACAGACTATTTTTTGGCACCGAATCAAACAGAAATTAAAATTAAAATTTATACATTACAAGAGATTAGAATTACAAATTAGCGGGGTGAGAGAGTGAGTAGAATATAAAATAAAACAGGGGCAAAAACGATTGCACAAAACCCAAATTTACAGTCGAACTTTGCTAACTTGAAGAGGATTTAAATTATTTAAAATAAAGTTTTTATACTTTAAATATTGTAAAATGATTGTAAAACCAAGATAATAATTTTGCATTTTTTTTTTTGATAATGAAATGTAATTTTTACTTCTTTTAAAGGAAATTTAAATCATATTTTAAGATATATAAAATAAATAAACTCTAAAAAATTTGTAAAAACTCTTGAAAATCTTTTAAAATATTAATAAAATATGTAAAAAAATTCTTTAGAGCTTCTCGAGCTCCTCCAGAATTTTCTCATTATTTTTTCTGAATTTATTTGAATTCCATAACCCTTATTCTCATTAGCAAAGTTGGACTGTAGCCTTCTTCCTGCCAACATCCCCATTATGTTTTACCCTCCCTAAAGCACGGCATGTGGGGCGGGGGATGCCGAGCCTGTGACTTTCTGGAGCATCTGCATGAGCTGCTCGGTGGCCGACTGATTGGCGGCCACCACACCGACACCCAGCCCTAGGCCTAGACCTACGCCCACGCCCAGACCCAAGCCTCCTGCGCCCCCAGCTCCGCCGCCCGATGGCGGCGAGGAGATCGAAGTGCCCGCCGAGGCCGAGGATGAGGACGACGGGGTCAGCGCCAGTTTGGATTCTGGGAGCAACAAAAGAAGCTGGATTAGATTCGGTTGTTCGATTGTCTACGGACTGCCCTGCATACTGTCATCGCTCTCCAGGTAGGTCACGTAGGAGTCGGTGCTGTCCGGATGATGGTGCGACGTTATGCCAGAGTCCAGGCTGCTGCCCCCGGGTCCCTGCTGTTGTTGCTGTGGATTCTGCTGGGGATTCTGGTGATTGTGCGGTCCACCTGGAGGCGGCGGATGCTGATGGGGCGGTCCTTGCGCTGGGTGGGCATGTGGATGCGGGGGTAGTACAGGCATCCCATTCAGGTCATAGCCGTGCATCTAAGGGGGGACGAGAAAGGAGAGGGAAATGGGTTTTAAATTAGTTAGGTATTTATTATTATTTATTGTAATCAATAATAATTATTATTGATTGATTTTTATTGATTTAATAGCAATTTACAAGTTGTAATTGTAAATGAGGTTTATGTACAGTCTAGAAATAATTATTTACATATGCTTGAAGATGATTAATAAACCATTCATCATCCTCATTGAACTTTATCGATGTCTGTTTCTTGGAGTAATTTTAAATGATTTCTATTGCCTTGATTAATCATATTATGACTATAACCAGTTTTAAAAAATCCTAGAATTATAGAATCTTGTTTGTATTCAGTTGATTGGCTTAAATAAAGCTTATCAAAATTGATAAAAATTGCATTTCGGCAAGTATATCGATTTATTTATCGACTTTTGCATCAAATATCGATAAAGTATCAATATATCCATATTTTCTGCCTTCTCTAGGCAACGATTAAGCTAGTTTTCCCTAGCTTATTGTCTATATTTAAGTATAGAATTTATAAGAAAATATATATTATACATTTATCTCCCCCCTGAGGTAACATAACTCTCAGGTAAAACCTCACCTGATTGACCAGCTGCTGAAATGCGGGCGTGTGCGTATTGATCGCCCCATTGCTGTCGAGATCGGCGTGCAGGGCGAAGTCGCTTAAGGCTTTCCACGGCGGTTGATATGTCTGCACGTCGAGACCCTGCAGATTCAGTGGGGAGTCGTGACGCACCGGCGAGCTGGCAATCATGGGTATGCCCTGCATGGCGCCATAGCCCAGCTTGCGACCCTCCTGCGAGGGATAAAATCAAGTTAGATATATATTCAAATATTTTGAGCCTCTCTGAAGAGTAATACCTTCTCCTGCTGCATTTGCAGCTTCATTTGGATGGTCTTCTTCTTGTCCTTGCAGCGCTTGTTCTGGAACCAGACGCGGATGACGCGGGGCGAGAGACCCGTCATCTCCACCAGCTGCTCCTTCATGAGCGCATCAGGTCGCGGATTAGCATTGTAACAGGTTCTGAGGGAAGAGGGTTCATAATATTTCCCAGTTAAAAATAAGCTCAGAAAAATGTAACTCAAAGTTCTAAGTGAACTCACCTGAGCGTATGCAGCTGCTTCTCATTGAGCACGGTCCGAACTCGCGTTGGCTTGCCATCCGAGGGACCCGAGGGTCGCTTTTCCCTAATACTTTTGTGTGAGCCCGATTCGCTGCCAGAATCTGCAAATGGCAAAGAAAAACAAAGGAATTTCATCAGTTTGTTGGCTATTTTTGGCAAAAATCTTAGAACAAAAATCAGCCTTTTGAAGTGCCGTTTTTTGGAAGATAACATGCTTTTTTTGCTTCTATTTTCTATTTTTGTTTGCACCCAAAAATAAGATACATATATATCGCCAAATGTGCAGATCAAAGGCACACGCGCTTCGATCTTTTGGGTAATTAAGTCGTGTTTCACAACCCCCGAAACATGAAGTTATCTAGTTTTTGATCGTTCTGATCGATCCAATGCGATGTCTATCGCAGACAGTGCGGTTCTTTTGAAGGAAAATTTCTTTGTAGACTTTGTTCTTATCGAGGGTTGCAAATTGCCAAAAATAGGAGAGTAACTGTTGGGCAAATCAAGGTTAATATTTTTTACAGTGTCTGTGGTACTTTGGGAGATGAGAAAATTAATTTTCTATTTTTGATTGAAATTTTATAGCATTTAAATTTAAATAATTAGATTGTTAGGTTCATTTTAAATATTTTATGAGGCAATTTATTGAGAAAAAATAAAAGATCCCAAAATATACCCTAATAAAATTATTCATTAACCACCTATTTTCATAGGATATTCCTCTGTTTAAGCTCTAAAAGTACCTTATTTATTCCCTATTAAAACCCATACTAATTCCCTCCATTTCTCTCAGTGCCTTACGACTTCAAAGTTGCCGCGATCTGTGCGCGTTTGGCAAACACTCGAACAGACTGCATGCCGTTTTCGAGTTGAGCACAAATAAACGGCAAGTGAATATATATGCCGAACTATGAATGGGGAATGCTTGGCTTGACTTGACTCGGCTTGACTTGGCTGATTGATCATACGACCCGTCGACCCATCGATCCGTCGATCCGTCGATCGAAGTCAGTCAAACAAAAAGTCCAATTCCCAAGAAGTTGCTTGTCAATGTTTGCCCGCTTGAATGCTTCAATGCACTGTAAAGTTTTTGTTTGTCCAAGCTGGCTCTATGTCTGTCTGTCTATGAGGAGGAGGAAACCCTTGCAAAATGACGGGACGGGCGGGGGGAACAACAAGAAGAGGGAAAAAAGCCACACACGTTTGGCATCCATTTCGTTTGACAACGCCGCCCCATGTTGATAAGGCCAACTCCTCCTGGCCAACTCTCTTGGTTCTTCGTTCTGGTTAAACAATGAGATTATGTTGACGATATGGTTTGACAATTGTCGAACATTGTTTGACGTTTGCCGATTCCTATTGACACTCCTCACCCGCTATCTATCAGTTACAAGGATGTAACGTTGTTTCTTTTCTTTTTTTCTAAGAACAAAAACCCGATGCCGAAGCTCCGTTTTCCATTCACAAGAAACCGACCAATTTGGGCTAATTAGGATTGGCAATCTCTCTCTCATTCATTTCGGTGGAAAAATGTAGCAGGAAAATCGCAGTCGATAGTGGGTAAAGGAAATGGTCTCGGGCTACCCATAAAAAAAATGTGGAAAAGATAGCTGTGGGTTGAACTGGGAAAACTGGAACTGGATTTACTAATTACCTTGATTTTTTATGGTCAAGATTTTTATGTTTGCAAGATAAATTATAATTTTCATTATAGGGGAAGATTTTAGATGGCATTTTAGCTTTTGGTAATGAAATGTGGCTTACATTTCAAGGAAGAAAGTTAATTTTTTAGCTTAATTTTAAGTAGAAAATCTAAGAGCTTCTCTTCTATAATTTAAATCTAATAAATGAGTCCCTAAAACATCTCCCAAGTTAACTAAATAAATATAAAACAAGAACTTTGTATTGAGTTACATTTTCCTCTTAAAGAAAACCAACAAAAGCAAGACTTTCAAACAAAGAAAGATAACAATTCTTCAACTTGAAAAGCTTCAGATTGAAGGGTTTTATTGTTATGATAAATAAACAAAAACCCTTCTTTGGTTTTCCCCCAAAAATCTCATCCCCAAATCAATCTTCTAGTGAAGCACATAAAATCAAGTATCCAAAGTCCACACAACTCACCTGACATTGAACCCAATTCGCTGGAATGGTTGTTGTTGCTAAGGTTGGTATTGTTGTTGTTACTACTGCTAATATTGTTGTTGCTCTCCACCGAAGAGGAGGTGAGGCTGCTTTGGGAGGATTTCTCGAGAACATCATGATCCTCCTTGCAGTATAAAGCTCCGGCATCGCGTAACGCGAACTCATCACCTGTTTTTTTTTTCGGTGGGTAAACAATACGTTATTTGTTGGGTAAATATTAAAGCCAAAGCAGAATATTGACTGAGTAAAGGAAATAATAATAATAATAATTAATAATGAGAAGAAGAAACCCACCTGGCAGCAATTGCCGCGCACACGCCGAGCAGCGAAAGCACTCGATGTGAAAGATTTTCGTTTTGGCCCGCATCACAAAATCATTTTTGCTGAAGGAGTTGCCGCATTTATCACATTTTGTACCAAATAATCTGAAAAAAGAGAAATGGGATAAAATTAATGAGATAAATATATGAAAATGTATTGTATTATAGGTATTTAAAAAATATTTTTAATGTATATACATAATTAAATTAATTAAAAGGTTACACTTTAACGTACTTATCATTATTAAAAATTACTAAATTATTTTAAAGATTGTATTATTTTTTGCTTTTAATATAAAAAATTAAAAATATATTTAAAAAACTTCTGACTGAAATTATAATACCCTGCAAGGGTATAAAAACATTAATAAATACTATAGAAAATGGAGTGTATTTTTCCATTTAATCAGGAATATTTTGGTTACTTTATTTGGTTTAATTAAATTGGTTAATTCAAGGTTATTCTCATTACTGGTTATGACTAAATTATGACTTAAGGCTTATTATTTATTGCTGATAATTTAGCTAATTCAAGGCAGCACTTAACTTAATTTGTTTATATCAGTAAACAAAAAAAAAAAAAATAAATAAAAAAATCCATTGCCAAATTTAACAAAATAATAAACCATAATTATTGACTCTCAAAGGAAAAGTCAAAAAATTGCGATGGATAACTCTATGTATACTAATTTTAAATACTGTTTTCGATAGGTAATAAATTATTAAAAATTTTAAAGCCTTAAATTTGTATAATTTATAATATTTTATATTGGCTAAGATACATTTTCCTAGAAATATTCAAAAGTAAGAAAGCTTAAGAGCATTTTAAACATTATTACTATTTATTTTGCTTTTAGGAAATAATCAAATATCATTTAATAATTTAAATATGAAATATCTAAATATCTCAAATAATTAATGAATCTCACAGAAATGATTTAAAAACAAATATAAAACACTACTCTTTTTTATAAAAATAAACCAGAATCTACGACTTACTAATCCCTATAAAAAACTAAGATTATTAAGAAAGAAGTTCCCTGTAAAATCCCATGATTAAAATTTTGTAAGCAGCCTTGAATAAGTTCACAAAAAGGGTCGAAATTTTTACAAAAGGAGGCGGAGGAGGTAGGGGCACACAGCTGGGGAAGAGGAGCTCGTTTATGGCTATAAAATAAAAATTCTTTTGTCAGCCTTTTGCCGACATCGATGACTGTGAGCCGAGTCGCATGCTCATCAATCATCTGAGCGCGCCGTGTGTGCTGCTGGTGGAAAAGTGTTAATTTATAGCTTTGCACGTGTTAATCAATTATTCAAAGATTTGCATGGCAAATAGTTGCGACCGATAGCCGGCTTTATGATGGCAAAAAAAAACACAATAAAATAATAAAAAAATCACAAAAATACAAAAAAGAGAGGCTCAAACACCGTGTATTTTTTATTGCACGTCATACATTTAGCGATGATGGAACCCCGAAGTAGCGGCGGCGGCGGCTACTGGACCAGCTGTTGATCAGAACCTATAGAGTATAGCATATAGCCAGTAGATCTACGTAAATCTGGCATCTTTGGGCTAATTGACTGGGCTAACAAGGCTGGCTAACAACAAACGAAGAAAATAATAATAATACTCGTAAATAAAACGTTTGCCGGACGCTACAATTGTGGAGTTGAAAAACTGATGAAAAGGCCAGGCGCATGACAGGCCGAGAGTGTGGGTTTCGAGGGCTAAGCAAATATGTTTTGGGTTCCCAAATCGCTTGGGTTGAGTGGAAATTAGATAATATTTTTGAAACTGGGAGCTACTTATGGGGTTTCCTCGGGAGATCTATTGGTTTTTCAGGGTTCAATGGGTTGGTTTTTTCAGGAATAATGTATAAGGAAACTTGTTAAAAGTAGATTTAAGCAGATTATAGGGATTTTTAGGTGTGTTTTAGTTATTTTAGGGGAGTTTTTTAGTATCAATATTATAATTTATATGTCAGACATGTCTCATAAATTAGTTTTGGCTTTGAAAACACTTTAAATAAGGGGCCAAATTTAATTTAATTAATTAAAAATTTCATTAAATAATTTTAGACACTTTATTTGAAAGTTTAGCAAATTTTAAGGCTTCACTGTAAATATATTTTTAATTTAATTTATTTACCACTTTCAAAATTGATTTATATATTTATTAAAATCATGTTTACACTTTGTAAACATGATATAAAATATATGTTATTGATCCGTTTATTTTCCCCCTTTTTAACCATGATTTCTTATTCATTTATTGATTGATTTTTTATTGCAATTGAGACTCACCTAACATAATCACGCTTGCAGTAGGTTTTGCCATCGCGCACGAAACACGTACAGCTCTCGTCCAGGAATTGCCTGCACTCCTGGCACTTCAGACACGCCGCATGCCACTCGAGATCGGGGGCAACGCGTAAGATATACTGATCGTGTATTTGGCCGCCACAGCCAACGCAATGCGACAGGCGTTGTTTTTCTGCAAGAAAAATAAAAGGGAAATGGGGAAAATTCGTATGAGTATTTATGATTTTATTTTGTGGCAGGAAAGAGAAAAATGGCATGGAGTGTAAATATTGATGAGTGTCCAAGAAAAAGAGAGGTAAAATAATAATAGAGCTGGTTTTTTAAGATTAAAATATTTTTAATATTAATAGATAATAATATTTTAGAGAAGGTATTAGCCAAAAAATGTATAAGGTTTAATATTTAAGTGGAATATATTTTTGTAAGTCTTTTGTTTATCAGTAATATTAAAAATATATTTTTTAAAGGAATGTTTACTTAATGGAGCTTTTAATAATTTATTTATATTTTAGGGGGAACTATTTATTGTTTTTTATTAATAATATTAATCTTAGAATTTTATAAAACGTATTTTTGAATCTAATCCTTTACAAAAAAATCCTTTTGAAATATTTCCACCTTCATAAAAATGTCAAAATTAAATTTCAACAGAAAAAAACCTTAGCCGTCGGCAAAAAGTTACTGATAATCCTAACTAACTTGTTTCGATTGGAACTTTATCCTTGGTTTTCCCTTATTTCCCCTGCTTATTTTAATTTGCTTAGCTCAGCATTTTATATTTTTGTTTTTGTTTTAGTTTTTGTTATTCTTTTTTATTGCAGCAAAAACTTAAATTCATTTTGCCAATTATGCCTTTTGGAAACGTAAACAAATAGCAAAGTGAGACAGCAAAGACGGCGCTAATTAACAAACTGTTATCAAATAATCCCCCGAGTTTTTCCCTCTGGACGAAACTTTTTACTGCCAAAAAGTTTTCCCCCTTGCCGTAGAGGGTAGGAAAAAGCGAAGGAAAAACATTTGAAAAATTCATAAATCCTGGGCAAAAACGCAGCAACCATTTTCAAGTATTTAAGTTGAGTTTTCCTCTTCTCTTCCAAAAAAAAACTTTTCCTGCCAAAAGCAAAAAAGAAAAAAAATCAATGCAATCATTGCCACATTATGTACAAGCCCCGCCCCATTTCTACTCCGATTTTGCCCCCATTTTTCCTCTGCCTCCCCAAACCCTTAGTAAATAAAAATATATGTGCTGCTGCCTGTAATCCTTGGCTGGCAGAAAAAAGTACAAGAAAAAGAAGGAAAACTTTTTCCTGCTGCCGATGAAAAATTAAGAAAAACTTTGACGCGCGTTTAGCACGTTTTAAATGTTTCGTTGCCTCACGCACACACACACTCACACTCATTCTCTGGCCAGCACACACAGATAAAATCTGTATCTGTTGCCTTGCTTGTATCTTTGTATCTTTAAACGTGGCCGCGTATCTGCCTGTGTGTGTTTTTCTTGTTTTTTTTTTTTTTTTTTGTTCAAGGGGAGTGGTTAGGGGCATCCAAAGGGGGGTCAGTGGGGAGGTAGGTGTATCTGTATCTTGCGTATCTTTCGCACTCGCTGTAGCTACACATGAATTATTTATAAAGGCGGAGCAGACAAGTTGCTGGCTGCTGCCGTTGTCCGTTGCTCTTGTTGTTTTTTGTTTTTATTGTTGCTGCTCTTCGGTTATATTCTTTTCCTTATTTTTTTCGCCAATTTTATGTCGGTTTTTGTATTTTTTTCGGGGTTTTCTGGATGCTCTTCTTTAAAGTGGTTCCTAAATAAATATTTATATTTAATGTAGCTTTCAGATTATTTTTTTTTTATAAAAATTTATGTCTGTCTTTAAAAATATGTTTAATATATTTTAAATATTTATTTTTTATATTTTATGATTTTTTATATATTTTTTATTTATTATTTATTATATTTATTTATTATTATTTATTTATTCCATATCCAAAATATTAGAATTTTGACAATATAATTTGCAGGGTATTCCCCAAGCCCCCTTTAAATCTGTGAAAAAAAGTAGAAAGCCTTCGCACTTGGCTTGTAATTTTTTTTGTTGGGTATTTGTTGCT
>VNKB01004157.1:0-19506 GCA_008042735.1 Drosophila leontia
ACCACCTCCTTCCTGGGCGCTCGTTAAGTTGATGATTCAATCATGAAGCGTTTATGAAAATTACATATGGATCCAACAGATGTATCTCCCTTTGAGATTCTTAGCGAAGTTGGTGGGTGAATGAGACCCAGAACTAGGACCAATGCCTAGGACCTGAGATTAGCTCGGTTAACAGCACATTGGGAGGTCTTTGCACACGCTCTGCCCACCGGCTTCCACCTTCTCCTGCTCCTCTTCGATCTCATTGTGCCTCCTGCCACTTTACGACCGGCAGACGAACGAGAAGAAAATTAATTCCGCATGCAAAGATCTTCTCTCTGAGCGCTTTTTATAGTCGCAAGTCGCGACTCGCGACAAAAGGCAAACAACGGTAAACTTAAGTCCGCCAAAGGCCATAAAGGTGCAATCTCCAGCCGACGATCAATATAAAAAACCAAGAAGAAAAATAAGGAACATCGCACAAATGATCTTAAGCCGCTGCCTGGCAAGGCAGAAAGCCACTCAGTGGGCGATTGAATCGAAAAATCGCTACCGAAAGGCATTGAAAATGCTGCTGTATCCAGGAGTTTACTGAACTTTAGTAGGCTATTAAGTAATGAACCTGGTAACCGGTTGCGCCAATGACACACATTTGCGCACAGTTTGGTTATAATTTAACAGCAAACTTATTAAAATAGCCACATTCAAGGGGATTATTTCCAACAGCCAGTAAAAATTTAAGCCACATAAAATATTTAAGTGCAAATATTTTTACAAAGGATTTCGATTTAAGCGACAAAGCTTATAAGTTATGAGAGTTTTAAGAATTTTTCTTATTTTTTATAGGAATTTAAAAGTAATAGTCAGAGCTGCTGCGAGTTTTGATTGTAAAAAATATTTATACTTAATAGAGTTGCATTCTCTGTTCTAAGCTTAAGAGACAAATAATGCCTTGACTTGAAAAATATACATATATTCTTTACAGTTGGGAAATATTTTTAGAGTCTTTTAATCTAAGGTTTCCTTTTTTTAATATTTTTCCAACCAGGATCAATATTTTTATTTTTAACCAACGATTTTTTTTATTTTTAAACGATACTTATAGTTATTTGCACTTTTAATCTCCCTAGGACCTTTTAAAACTCTCTTATTTCTTATTTCATTTAAAAATTAACCCATTCTCCTGTATCTTCAACAGATCTACAGGAACTCAATCAAATGGCAAGGGAGCACCGTGCCTTTGTGCAACGTGAGGGCCGTTGTCGTGTGCCCAAGCCGCAGGTGATATACATGACCAAGGAGACTAATACGGTCTACTCCCCGCGTGCCACAATCCTGCATCAGTGCAGTGACACCGTCGGGTGCTGTGATCCGGGATTCACCTGCAAGATGAAGCGGAACGAGACCGTGAACCTGGTGTTCTCCGTTCACGTCAACAACAAGTCAATGGCCCGTATTGTCCCAATGCTGAACCACACCGAGTGCGGCTGCGTGAAGGTGGAGATACGGCGCAAACGGAGCACAGCCTGCCGGTGTCCCAAGCACTTTATCGACTTTAGCTGGCCGGTAAGTCAAGTGGAGGAGGAGGAGGAGCAGCAAAAGCAGCAGGCAGAGCAGCGTTGCCGATGCGACTGCCATCTCAGCGATGACACCTGCAAGCGGCTAAAGAACGGCGAGGAGGGATTCTCCGTGATGGAAAGACGGTGAGTTTTAATGTGAATAATTAATTAAATAATTTGAATAATTTAATAAATTATTAAACTAAGTTAAATCCTATGTTTTTTTGTTTTAATATTTATCAACTCTTTCTTTTCAGCCGCATTCAAAGCGGTGACAGCAGTCCGCCGTTCTGCAATTACGGCCCTTACGATATGAAAAATGGACGCTGTCCCCGTCCGGGCTATCAGAATCAAAATCAGAATCAGTATAGGAATCCCAATTCGAACCCCAATCTGAGCTATTATCAGCCAGGACATTTCCAGTCGAGGCGCCTGCATGGCAAGAGCTAAACCAAAATCCCCCAGAACCCCAGAACTGTGCATAAACTAAAAACTACTTATACACTACCACTACTTACGCTACTTACTACTACTATTTAAAATTTAAAGCCATACAAAATCCATAGCAGTGGGAAGGATCTTAGAGAACAACTTCAATAAAATACATCTAGTGGAACACTTCCAATATGTTAAGTCGTTAGTTTTAAGAGCCATAATATGGAAAGATTGCCTTAATCTAATGATCCGTCGTCATCCGTCAGTCCTGTGCAGATTATTTATAATTAAAAAAGAAATACTAATTATACAGCATTTACTATTTAAATTCATTCTCTTGGATGCGAGATGCCAGTGAAACCAGCCCAGAAATGATTCGAATCCCATGAAGAAGAAGTATTGTCAACCAACAACATTCGAGTGTACTTAAGTAAACGTCGATTAAGTTCATCTCTTAAGCTACTTTATGTTATATATATATTTGTATACAATTAAACGATACTTCTAGTCACAGCAAGCTGTTTATTTTTCTGAGAACAATTACAATCAAAATTAAGCCTCCATAGATGGTCACATAAACATCGATGGATAGATTTTCGATCCAGTTTAGTTGCCTCGACGAGCTGTACATGTTCCTAGCACCGTCATGGCGGATGATGTACTCCAGCCAAAAGGTGGCCAGGTCACTGGAGTTCATGGGACGATCGCGATATAGTTGGGAGGCCTTTGATATAGCTTCGGTATATTCTGATCCACCGAGTATTCTAGCCATGGCCTTGTGCAGTTCATTGTAGGTCAGATTGTGAGTGGACAATGTCAAGCCCCACTTTTTGGCCTGCATTCTCTGGAGATTGGCTCGCTGATCGCCCAGCAGGGGAAGCCCCAGCATGGGAACTCCATAGTACAAGGCCTCCGAGACACTGCCCTTGCCGCCGTGAGTGATGAACAATCGAACTTTTCCACTTGCTAAGAGTTCACATTGTGGCCACCACTTGGAAATTTTTATATGAAGATAATCCACACTAATAATACTCCGATTTGCTCCATCGTAAGTCCAGTAAATATCGTAGTTGGGAAATTGGGAGAAGGCTTTAGTGAAAGTAGATATCAAACTTTGTGGGGACTTTCGCCAAGTAAAGCGGCTGCCTAAACTGAAGACGATTATAGATCTATTTGTAGCTGATATTTCCTGGGAGTTTTCTTTTATTTTTTGCTCCAAAAGTATACCTCCAATGTCCACCATATTGGGTAATACAGGAGCTATGGGTCCTTCGCTGATGGCGTGATGATTACTTAAGGTCAAAGCAACCGAGCGGCGCATGGTTTCAAAGCCCGGATATTGGGGTTCGGGAAAGTGCAAACTAAAATGTATTAAATGTATTTTAAATATATTTTTATAAAAAATTAATTAATACCTGTATATCTTCTGCATCACCCTCCTAGCCATAATTTCCATAAGTTTCTCCCAAATTCCAAAAATCCAAGCTGATATTCCACTCCTCTGCTGACTGTCATAGGGCTGTGGGACATACCAACGCTCCTCGGCGTTGCCCATGAGACTGTTCACGAATCCTGTGGGCTGTTGGGTGGATATTATGGCCACGGGACACTTGAAATGAGCCGCCACTCCCAGCAGATGATCGTTGAAGTGATAACCCAAAAGCATGAGATCAAAACGTGAATTGGGAGCTCCTTGGAGAAAAGCTTTCCATTCGGGCAGATTCAGAAAGTCACCAGATTTCTCCAGACGATTAAACATTCTTTCCAGGCGGAGAAAAAAGTCCGAGGAAGTGCGGTGATCAGACTCTTCTCTCGGCTGCTCCCAGGGTATTAAAATGTGTGTCACATTTCCCCGTGTATCATGATCCTCCAGTGGCAAAGTGGTTACCAGAGTCAACTGGTGGCCCTTTTGGACCAGAGCTTGACAAACTGCCAGATGAACCATTAACTGCGACCGATGGACGTTGACAAAGAGACCCAAAATGTGATGGGACTCTACCAAAGTGAATGAAGCGGCGCTAAAGAGCCACAAAAGTGACCACCAACTGGCCGGCGATCGGTTCATGACTGAAGCCCACAATTCAAATTCACATTAGCAGGTAATTAGCAGGGCGACCCCTACAAACAATCAATCAAAATGATATCTTATTGACAATAAGCAACACATTTTGTTACCCAACAAAATCAAGAAAAAGATAGTGACGTCAGTGGGCACAGAGGTAAAAAGTTATGACATCACAGTAGTAAAAAAAAAGAGTAAATGTACAAAAAATTACCTATTTAAATATATATATTTCTTTCTTTTAAAATAATAATATCGTGGGAAAATTATTCACTTATGATTAGGATACAAAATCCGTACTTCCTATATCCGATTTCTCACCACAATTGACACCCACAGAGGCGTTGGAGCACAGCGATTAATTACCCCAAACCGCACATCAATGCCCAATGAACCACCCAACTTAATTACACTGGGATTTAAGCCTATTTGCGGTTTTTTACTTTAACAGCTTTTCCTTTCTAATTAAAAATGAGTAGAAAAAAAAAACGGGCGCAGTCGTGTGGAATTACATATCTAATTTGAATTTTCTAAATGGAACGGGATAAAAACGAGCTTAAAGCAAACACAAGTGAGAGGTTGCATTCCTCATTGGGATTTCAAAAATTTAATCTGTATTATTATTGATAAAAATATATATATTTTTATTTCTTGGGTAATTTAGAGAAAAAATCTTCAAGAAACTCTTTCAATATCAATTTGAAATTTTCCCCATGTTTAGCCAATTCCACATGGATTTCACTCGCCTCATTGTCCAGCATTTCATCAGCTTCGCCCAAGATTTGAAGGTAATGCAGCCATGATGACTCCAAACCAATCACCTGCTGGTGAGTCTTCTCCGTCAGCTGCACCCTGTATTTATGGAGGAGCACAAAGAGTTCCAGCATAGGAGTAAAGCCGATTTGCCATATAGGAACTTCCTTAAAGAGTTTTTCGAGCAATTGTTTGGCAGCCGCTGTCTCCCGAAGAGTGCGAGGAACCTTCATTACATTCCTCTCATTGCGTCTCATGTAAATATAGGTGGCTATGAAAAAAAAGACACTAAGGATAACACCAAACAGGATACAGGACAACCCACCTCTCATCCAATTGCTAGCTTGATCCAGAAGCATTTTAATGTTGAGTGCCTGCCACTTTTCAATCCAATCCAGGATGGTGCTCTTTAAGGCATTCTGATTGACCAGCACAAAATAGACATTTGTAATAGCATCCTCGAAGGATACATCATCCGCCAGAGCACTATAGTGCTCGATGCCACCCTCAAAGACTCCCGCTGTGCGGGAACTTGACAACAGACGCTCTCGGAACCCCTCCTCGGTGGTCTCCCAAAGAACACGATGTTTGTTCCAGTGCTCCTCATACTTAGTCATTTCCGCCCGCTGCCTGACGATCTCCGCTTGAATGCTTCTCATTAATTCCGAACATTCCTGATCCTCGCGGAATACAGCAGCAAATCCCTGACGCTGCTTCTCCTTGGGTAGCTTTAGTTTATAGCCCAATCGGGGGAACTGATCCAACATGCTGCGAATGCTGTCAATGATTCCATTCATCATCTCCCCGATGGCATCCATGTGGGGAGTAAAGGTGATGCAGCCATCCTTAACATCCGATTCGAGGACTATTATGGGAACTGGTGCCATATTCTCGTCGCAATGTAAAGCTTCGTAGAGCTTGGTCAAGGAACCGCGAGCACTAGTCATTAGAGAACTGGCCAGCATGTCATCCAGATCATTTACATAGGCTATCCACTCCGGGGATATCTAAGAAATAATACATTGTAAGCTCGAGAAGTAGAAAGCTGGCCAACCTACCTCATCCTCCACCGATTGAAACTGCCTACTGAAGGCACACAGAAGCTCCACTATGTTGCTGTAGTATCTCCTCAAGATGTCACCAGATGAGCTTAGCTTGCTGGACAACTGCTTTTGGAACACGGTTATATCAACGGCCCCAACAAAGGCAAAGTGGAGCAGACAGGTGTCACAGATCTTCTCACAGCTCCTGGCCATCCCTCGATTGGCCCGCTTGAAAATGTGAACAATCTCCTGGAATTTGTCCAGGAACTCGTTACCATCCTCGAAGAAGTCCTCGCTGAGATCAGAGCCATAGGTAATCTTGAATATGCCAGGGGCCAGCTGGCGATCGCAGGCTTGGATCAGTGGTCTGAATAGTTTCCTTTCTCTCTCTGTTAAGACAGTCAGAATGCGATTGTGGCTAAGGCAAAGTTGGATTACACGATTGAACAGGGATCTGGTTATATCGTGCCTTTCATAGAGCTTTGTCAGGGTCTTGGGAATGGCAAAACCTAGCTTTTCAAAGTGCTGAACCTGCTCGCACAGCTCCAGGACAGACATATCTATATTGCACTCAAGCAGACCCTTGGGTTTCTTACTTCGCACTATCAGGTAGCGATCCAAACGCTGGAAGAGATCGCTGGACCAACCGCAGCTCTTGGCCACCCAATCCTCGTAAGCCTGTCGCGTTGCCTTGTCAAACTCATGACGCAGTGAATCGAATTTGGCCAAAGCTGGAGCGGACTCCTTAACAAGTGGCAGCCACTCGGCGCTCTTAAGGCGATCCCTTAACCAGGTCAAGCGTTCCAAATTAATGCGATAGTTCAGGGACCTGGATGCGTACTTGGGTAGCCACGACTCCTGTCGTCGCTCCTCCAGCAGTTTTCTCGATGTGGAATCCATTTCCTGGGAGAACATCCTCCACAATTTGCTCACGTGTCGCAAATAGGTCTTCCTAAGAGTGCCCCTTTGGCGGTAGGAGTAGAAGAGCATGGACTGCAATGCCTCCAGTGTCTCCTCCACATTGGACACGCGTTGGAAAACATTGAAGATTAGACGCTGGACAGTCTCTTCTAGCTTTTGCATGCTTCTGCGAAAGCTGGCAACCTGCTCGTACCAATCCGAGCGATGCACATTCAAGATGTATGCTTGAGAGCTACTCTGCAGTTGCTTTAAGGTGGTGAGAAACTGTTGTTCCACATTTTCGGATATCTGCTCCATCTCCTCGCCACAAGTGCCGCCAAAAGCGGGCTGGGGTATGCTCCCATTTTCATCCAAACGGCCAAACACAATCATCGATTCACAAATGTCAATCACATCATTTAGGCGCTCCACAAAGGCATCGATATGGTTGAAAATGATACCCTCATCCAACACCCAAGCAGGCTCACATCCCTTGGACATTGCCCCATAGATTCCCTTGTAAACCTGACAGCTATCGATGGCCATGTTGCACATTTTAATGCCAAAGCGGGACTTGCCCGCTAGAATCTCCTCAACTTTGGTTTGTTCGGTGCAAAATCTGTTGAGAACAGTAGAAAGTCACTTTAAATTATAATAAGTTACCCAATTACCTTATGATCTGATTACTCAAATTCCGAAATAGTCCCGCTATAAGCTCCGGGGTATTGTAGTATTCCGAATTTAACCAAATAAAACGTATCAGGTGAATAATCCTGGGTAAGAGCTTGGGCAAATCATCAGGACTTGGAGCCAAATCGATTTTGGAGCAGGGCTCAATCAGCAGATGAAGGTACTTTATGTTGGACAGGGACTGAAGCAGCTCCTGTTTGGCCCGTTCGATTAGCTGATCCATTTGAGGCATGTGAACGGAATGGGCATGATGGAGAACCTTCAATACTTTCTGGACATCCGATTGAGCCAGTTGGTCATTGATTCCCTGAAGAACTTCATCTGGAAAAATATCTAAATTGTGGCACAGCTATTTTAGGAAATATACTTGAACTTACATCGATATTCCCAGAACTCAAACTCATCCCGCACAGTGGCTAGATCATGAGGAACCATCAGGGTACGATCCTCTAGCAAAGTACGTATCTGAGTGGTCCAGTACAAGGCAATACCCTCCAGACTCATCACCAGCTGCCTCTCCACGGGTCCTGCACCCAGTTCCTTGATCACATAGGGCACATACAACACAGCCACTCCCGAGATCTGATGATGCGTTCCCGTTAGGAATGCCAGGAATCTATCCAGACTAGAGCAGAAACGATTCCGCACCGTTGCATTCCAATCCCGATAGTTCCGAAAAAAGGGAACGTATAGGCGTTCCAGTAACTCCATCATGCAGCCATCCACATCGCTGGTCAGGGTGCCAAAATTGACCTCGTCGTGGAAACACTCCACGCTGAAAATCTCGTTCAGCTCCCGCCGAAAGTAGCTTAAATCCGAGACGCAGACGGCAGGGATGCCCAGGCAAGCGGACAATACATCCTGATCGTAATATACGGTCAGCAGGGGTTCATTCACCTCCAGCAGCCAGCGACGAATGATGTCGAGGGTACCCTCATGCCAATCCCGGTGATCCAGGCCACTCAGGACACTCATGCGCTGTATATAGCCCACCAGCTGGTGCAGTTCCTCGTCGCTGTAGGACGGCTTCGGAGTCTCTGGACGCAACTCCTCCAGACGCGGCTCAACGCTGCGCTCTGGGATTTATTGATTTCAAGATTATTTTGGGTAATAGTTGAGTAAATTATTTACCCTCATCATCGGTCAAGTCAGAGTCCGTAAGGTGTTCATCTTCTACGGCGCTGGAGGAAGCCATTTTGCTGAGTTTTCACAAAAATTAACCTGGAAAAATCAAACAAATCCATGGCAACGTTAGCGCAAGCCGCACTCTGTGCACTTAAACAAATTGTATTATTAAGAACTACAATGTATATAATTTTTATTAAATTATATTAAATTAGTTTCCATTTAATCTTATTTAATGCTAAAACACTTTCTTAACGTTTGCAAATTTTAAATATTTAACCGATAAATTAAGTGTTGGAAAGGGCATAGAAATTATGAGTCTCAGGATTATACGGGCCATGCCCCTCTGGTCACACTTAGCCAAGCTATTAATTTTACGCATCCGTTTTCAAAACTAAGGAAACTTAAATCAATTAAATTCGATACAATGGCATTGGATTCGGATATCGACCTCATATTGTCGCTGAGCAAATTGATACCCGACCTGAGCATCAGCCATAGCGATTTGGTCAAACCCACTGTGGGATGTCTCACCAAGATCTTTGTTCACTATCTGCGATGCTTCGGTTTTCGAGTGGAGCCACCGTTTAAGCTGGGCAGCGAGACTATTGACCAGTCGCGGGAGACGCGGGTCTTCCTCATCCACCTATGCCGCCAAATAGAGAGCATCGTGAAAGTGTCATTTCCCAACAAGACGTATCTCTACATGGACCTGATCAAGCCAGGTTTGCACTTACCCATAGCGATCTTATTCTTTTAGAAGCCAACTTTTGAAACCCATTGTAATTGTTAGCCACCAGAAAGACGCTAAGCACCTTAGACTACCTGTTCAATTTTCTTGCCTACTACAAAACGTTCAAAAAGAATGTCCTGGGACCCGTTGAGCAGGGTATCAAGGACCGGGACACATTGTTGGCCGAGATCAAAGTCAAGCAGAGGGAGTTGGAGCAGCATAAAAAGACGGTAGCCACCATAACAGCGGACATGGAAGCTTGCAAGCTCGAGATCAACAAGTTGAAGGCGGAACTGGACGAGACCAAGACGAAGCTTGCCCGGCAAAAGAAAAGCACCAGCGAGCAGGAAAATGGCTTGGAACACTACGAGCAGCAGGAGAATGAACTGAACAAGCGCATCAAGCACTGGGAGCAGCTGGTGGTAGAGGAAAACCAAGTTCTGGAACTAAAGAAGTTTGTGATTCCAGGAAAAAATGGCTCAATATCTTATTTCTCATTTCATTGATCGGTAGGCAAATCCAGAGCACGACATTGCACGTCGAGAGTTACAAAAAGGAGCTGGCCAGCACTGAGCAGATAATCAATAGCCAACGCAGCTTGATCGAGGCCAGCCAGCAGATCGTCGTGGCCCTGGAAAAGGCAACTCCCTTGCTGACACTTTCCCAGTTGGAAGAGTACAAGGAGAACACCAAGCAACTGGAGGTATTGCGCAAGCAGTTACCCGCCCTGGAGGCTCGAAATCAAAAGGCCCTCAAGGAGGCTGAGGCAGGGAAGAAGCTGCTCCTCGACGAAAAGCAGCAGATTCAGCAACTAAGGGAAAAACACAAGACGGAATCCAAAGAGGCCCAGGAACACATCGAACAGCGGGAAACCGATATCGAAGGCCGGGATAAAGCGGTGACAGAACTGCAAAACGAAAATGAGACTCTGACCGAGCAAATCGAAAAACAGGAAGAACTGCGCGGCATTTTGTGTGAGAATCTCGAGATCATACTCGGCGAAAACAGCAAGTGGCATTAGGTTAGCACTAAATATACCGATTTTATTCTAAAACTGCAAACAGCTCAGCTCGTTTTTTATTGGTTAGGACTGAACGGAGGGGGGCGCCGGGTTACTACTACGTCTCCATCTTCTTGTTCTCGAGATGCGCCTTCAGCTGCTGGCTGAAGTCGTCCTCCACGTTGTCGTCGTCCCAGTTGTCCTCCCACACATTCAGCTCCTCCTCATCGTCCCCGACTTTGAAATCTGCAACAAAAATGCCGAGTGTGTGAGCTCCGGGCTTCGCCAATCAAAAAGCAATGCTCACCTTCAGCGGGAAACTCTTCAAACTCGTCGTCCTCTTCTAGGAGACCAAGGTCCTCGCTTTTGTTGTTGGTCTCCTCCTTCTCCTTCTCCTTTTCTTTCTCCGGTCCAGACATTTTGTATGTTTTTAGATTAATTCAAGGAGATTTTAAAGTTTGACGCTGTTTTTTTTATGCCAAAATGATGCCTAGTCACTTGTAGTGGGGCTGTCAAAACAATGACTTAAAAATCCAAAGAAAACAATAAAGGCAAGCAAACGTCAACCAGTAAACCTGGTCACACTGCCAAGGCGATTCACTTATATATGGCTATAAACTAGCCAGATTTGGTAATAGCCGTATGACACTGGCGCATTAATTAGAAATTTCATTATAGCCGTATGACACTGGCGCATTAATAAGAAATTTCATTAAAGATTTGACAGCTCCATGGGGCACTCCTTATGTTTTGCTTAAATCGAAAATAAATGCACAATTAAAAAAATAAAGTTTAGAAAATTATTGAAAGCTTGCAGAATATGTGAGTAAACTTCCCGCCCGAATTTAATTTAATATTATGTATGTCAAGCTTAACAATAAATACTTTAAAATTTTTGGGAAACCAATCAAATTTAAGCAGAATTGAAATATGCATTATTCTATATTGATTAAATTTTCTTCTTACTTATTTTTTTAACCAATTTAAAAGGCTAATACTATATTCCCAAAACTAATATAGCTTATTTTTGAACTTTTTTACCCAAATTACTTAAATATTTCTCAGCTTCATAAAGAGTTCACACTTTTGTTGTTGTTTTTAAGCATTTAATGATTTGTTTAACATTTTTACGGTTGGCTATTATTTGACTTTCGAAGCTAAAAGGATTATTTTGAGCATTTTGGATTTTAGGCTACATTTCAATATTTAACTGTTGTTGCTGGTTGGCTATTTGAAACAATTAGAGCAAAAATTGTAGTTTACTTTAACATTAATAAATATATATATATGTTATGTGTTAAATGTTTATAGGTTTTGCATATTGTTGCTGTTGTTGCGTTGCCTTTTGATTTATTGCATAGCGAACTTTCGGTTTTTTTTTATCTTTTTTGGATTTAGTGCTGTCCAAAAATGTAATGAAAATAAAAAATATTTCTTAATACTTCTTCAACTCTTACTTAATGTTAAAAATTTTGTATGCCAAAATATATATATATATATATGTATATATCTTCCTTTGTTATTGTTGTTCTTGTTGTTGTTTGTTTAAGTATCTAGAGTTTACATTTATGTTTTTACATATATAACTGTAGTTCAACGTTTAACATATTTAGTTGCTGCTGCTTGCAAATCTACATAATTAAATAGTTGGTTTTGATTTTTTGTTTTGTTTTCTTTCAAGTCTGCTAATGTTATATATGAGGAATAAAACACCATATACACTTGGTTAGTAATATTTGTTTTTCAGATTTGTGTGTTGTCTCGGGCTCACCACCGTCACTCCTCATATCTCTCTTCTCTTCTAAACATTATTATTCATCACAGTTGCTCTCTCTCTCTCTCTCCATCTCTCTTTCTCTCTGTCTACGCACAAATCAAATTAAATTCAATGCAATTATTATCATCATTTAACAATTTGTTACAAGCTCCGAGTTTGTTTATAATTGCTGTAGCTACATAAATGGGGTGACAAGTTATGGGTCATGTAAGTCATATATTGGACTGGTTTAGGGATAAACAAGGGCCTGTTATTAAATCAAAAATCCTATAATAACAAGATGAGTAACGAGACACGCAATTTTTGTTTGCTTATGGCCATTCAAATGACTGAACGTTATGCATCTTGATATTATAAGGTCTTGGGTCAGACACTATAGCCCCTTTTTGTCGCTTACAATGTGTGTGAGTGGAGAGTGGATAATTCTATTTAGTTTTTAAGATATAATATGAAAGCTTTTCTAGAAAAAGTGTTGTATCACATATATAGAGGAAGTGTTAAATATGTATTTCATTTGTTTACCATTCGGGTTGTTGTTGTTTTTTTTTAACTTCAAGTCAAAAGTCATAACAAAGTTTTGCCTTTTCTTAAATATTACAGGATATACATAGGTGTAGAGTAAAATTAAACAGCTTAGCCTCAATAAAATGCTTTAAAGTAAATACATAAATATACCAAGTTCAGTTACTATTTTCGATTTCGGTTAACCGGATTTCTATCTGTTTTTTTTTTTTTTTTTTTTTGTTTTCGAAGAAGGAGCACCAATAAAGTTTCGCTTAAACGATTATTAAAAAAAAGTTTGGAGGGTAAGAGACATACATAGTTGTTGTAGCAATAAATAAACAAAAGAGAAAAACTATAACAGCTAAAAAATACGCTATATAAATACTTAGAATAACTTATTAATTCGTGTGTGTTTGCGGGGCATGTTACACTTAAATTTTTGTTTTCCTTTTTAAAACGCTAGGCGTTCTCTAACGTTCATTTTGCACTTACGAACTACATAAATACACACCGAACATCAAAAATATGGATAGCATATAAATCTATACATATAAATCGAGATATATAGATATACACTTGGTTACCTTTTTTGGGGTGGCTTGATTATTTCGAGCTTTTAATAATCTAAAAATCTTTTGCGTTTTTAGTTTTCAAGTTCTGGTTTTCAACATTAAAAAAAAATGATTAAAACCTCAAAAAATCCTTGGCCAAAAAACTAGTTTGTGCTTCTGTATGTTTTTTCATCAAATGAAATCGAGCCACCCCCTTAACTTACACAGACATCATGGATTAATAAGGAATTTTTTCCCAACAACAAGATTCTTACTCACGACGCGTTCGCTTGGGACGTGAGGCGGCTATAGAATCACCTCCTGGGGATGATGATCTGCCAGTGGCGCTTGCTCCACTCACCCCACCTCCTCCAGCGGCGGCACCAACACCACCACTCAGTAAGCTGTCACTCGAAGAAATTGCTGTTATTGTGGCCGAAATCGTGGCCGAGTGCTTCTCCACTCCGCGAACTTTTCTCGAGGCCACTGACTGGGCGGTGACTTGAAGCGAAATGGCGTGTGTATTAAGCTTCTCGGCCAGCAGCAGATCCTTCAGGCCCTTCATCTTTTGGCTGTACAGTGTGATCACGGGTTTCTTGAGCATTATCTCGAAGGGATCGTAGTCGTCGCTGGTGTTCTCGGGCTTAGCTTCTTGTTGGGCTGTGCGAGTGTCGCTGGAAACTGGTAATTGGACAGAGTTTCCACTTCCACTTCCGTTGCTTGTTGTGTTTAGTGTAGCCTCCTTTTTTTCTGTATTATTATGATTGTTGTTGTTATTGCTTTTGCTATTATTGTTGTTGTTGTTGTTGTTGTGGGGCTCTGTTGTGTCGGCATCGCCTCCACCTGCACCAGACGATTGTTGCTGTTGTTGTTTCTGATCGGCAAAGGGCTGACCACCGCCCTGAAGCAGAAAGTCGGGATTAAGAATCTTTTCGCCACAAGCGGCTGTTAGATCGGCCAAAGTTGTGGGCAATTCCGAGTTCTTTGCTTTCTATAAAGAGTTAGAACACACAATTTGTTTTCGGTTTAAATAAATAAATAAAAAATAAAGATTTAAAGTCATACCTCTTCCTTTTTAACCACCGTATTGTTGTTGTTAATTCCCTCAGCCGCTTCCGAGGAACCCCCAGATGCCAACGTTGCTGCTTCCCTTGACTCCTTAGCCTCCTGTTCAGCCTTGGCTTGCTCCGCCTCGAGATCCTCGGGCAACTTGATGACCACCTGGGATCTGATGTCATAGTCAAACTTGGTGATATTATTAACCAGCGGCTTGGCCCAACCGATATGCAGGATGGGCGTTAAGCTGTCCTCTTCCCACTGACAGATGCCGTCATAGAATCGCAGAAGATTGGCAAAAACTTCGGCATCTCGCAGGATACTCCTTGCCGAGTGGCCCGAACTCTCGGTTTTCATGACATACGGTATCAGCTCGTTGGCGATGTCCAGCAGCTCCTTGTAAATCTCCTCGTCATCCCGGCACTGATACGTATACAAGCGGATCACATCCGCCGCATTGGCCCACGCAGCGAAGGCATCCCGGTACTTTAACAATCGGTTGTAGTAGTTTCCCTGGTACGTATACGGATAGACATGGTGATTGCGATAGTGTGTTCTCGCCGAATCGATTGCCTCGCGGTACAGCTGCTCGCAACCGATGCTCGGATGGGTGCGATGGATCTCCTCCAGCTCACCCAATGTGCCCAGCGCCATGGGATAGCGCTTGAGATGGCCCAGGTCGTAGAGCAGCCACAAAAGCTGCTGCTGCAACTCGGCCACCTCCACGCAATCGCTGTTCGAGGTCAGCGAGATATTTAGAGCGGCACAAATGGCCGCCACTTCCATTCCCCGTTCACAGATCACCGCCAGTCCGCCCAAATAGAGCCATGATCCTGATTCGATACCGGGCCGTATGTCCTGGCCACGCTTATCCTCACTGCCCTTGCCGTGCCACGTCACCTCGATGGTCTCCACTCGCTTCTGGCCAAACACCACCCAGGCATGATCCTCCGAAATGGCCAGGCGCACATCCTTGTAGCCAAGCAACTGGCAGCCCGCCACCACAGCCAGAGCAACGCCGAAGCAGTCCAACTTGTTGCCGGACAGGTAACTGTAGAGGTTTTGCAGGTGGGCCCGATCCTTGTAGCTGCTCCGGATCAGCGAGTTCCAAATCACGTCCGACACTTTTTTGATCACCTCCCGAGTGGCCTGGCGATGCGGTTTTGGCTTTTCCACCACGGACAGAATCGTTTGGAACTTTTTATATAGCCCGGCGATCAGTTCGTGTGTCACCACCGGGAAGGGAACGCTGTTGCCCATGATTACATCATTTCCACCTGTATTTTTTTGGTAATTGGAAGAGAATTTTATGACGTTAGGTTTGGATAGGTTTGATGGAGATCCCTTATAATTATATCAATTTCCAGATCAAATATCGCTACTACATCGATATATAATATTGACAGCCCTCCCTAATTACGGCAGAAAAACGTAAGACTTTTAAAACAATTAATTGTGTAAAAAGTAAACCCTTCTCTTCAGCTTCAACCTTAATCCCAAACAAGGACCCTTAAAACGCGTTTCCCAATTTGTCTGCCCCTTCGTTTCCGCTTTAACTGGTTTCCCCCTTTGATAAATGGTTAACGGTAAACGCGACCGGTAAATGATGATTGGTTAAACACACACCTGTCGCATTTTGACTGATGTCACCTGCTGCCGCTGTAGCTGCAGCAGCGGCGGCTGCTTGAGCGGCCTGGGCAGCAGCCTCTCCCGTCGTCAGCGATAGCTCTATGTAGCCAACCACAATGGAGAGGAGGGTAAGATCGGGCTCGATGCCGGAGGTCAAAGCGCGACGAAAGAGATGGACCACATCGGAGGTGGACTTTAGCGGGAACAAGCTGGCATCAATAATGCCATTCAGGGCCATGGGACTAGCACTGGCACTTCTAGTAATCGTCGACATTGTTTTTTTTTCTTTTGTGGGGGGACGGTGATATACTATAGCCGGTAGGTAGGATATAGTTGTATTCTTGGACTGCCAAGTTTCAAATGCTTGAAAAAAACACAGGAATATTTTATAAAGATTTGGATTTAGATTAGGTGTTACCACTTACTTTTACTTGTTTGTGTATCTATAATATTCAGTAAATGCTTTCTGCGATTTTTTCTGATATTTTTAAAGCCAGATATCTTTTTATTTTAGACTCTTTTTTGTATCCTAAATCGGCATTATTTGTGTACCTAAAAAAAAGTGGAAAATAAGTAACAATATCAATACATAACTTGAAATAAGATAACCTACCCAAATATACAACTTGAAAGCCTTGCTAATTTCTGTGTCCTGTTTTTAGCCTCTTAAACGTGATTTTCTTTAAAGAAAATAAGTTTTAATACAGGACTTTATCGGTATGTGTTGCAACTTACCCGAGTAGCTCTTAGGAGTCCTACCTAAATTTTCCACCTGTTACTAGCTTGTTTTAAAGCTTCTTCTAAATATTTAGGTAAAAACAAAAACATAAATCAATTAAAAATAGAGCAATTGGCCAAGTTAGGGCACAGCTTACGCCTTTTTCCACCTGTTCCTAGCCCGATAACGAGCTCGTTATTATCCTGCTGCTGCTGCCTGGATTTCTCGGATGCACAATGGCCACTGGCGATTGGCTGTTGGTGCTGCCGTTTGTACAGCCACTTTGTGGCTGCAACATTCGCAACAAGTTGACAAACAACTTTTTGTCGTTGTCGCGCACCTTCGGCCCTTTTTGCTTATTTTTTTTTTTCGCCTTTTTCGTTTGTACTTAAGAGCAGGATTTTTGCTGCTGCGCTTCACTTGCACTTCTTATTTGCAACAACAACAACACCAAAACGGCAAACAACTGGTTTTCTGCATGTGCTTGCATCTGTGTGTGTGTGTGTGTATGTGTGCGCGAGTGTATGCTTGCACATGCATGTGCAGTTGCTGCGAAAAATAATGTATATATCCTGTGTCCTTCGCCATCCACGTCATCAGTAATGGGGCTCACGGGGGCAGGTGAGTTTCTCGCACCTTTCAATCGTCCCTTGTTTTTGTTTTTATTCTTGTCTCTGCTGCCGCTGTCGCCACCCCCTTCAGCGGATTTCCACTTGACACGCAGTTGCACTTGTCGACCCGAAATCCCAAAGTATCTCAGCGAATTCGATTCGATTTAATGTAAGCATTATTTCCGCTGTAATTTGGCGCTAATTAAGTGGGTTTAGATGCGCGGCGGGCCAGGTGAAAACCAGGTAAAATTCCGACGATATAATTGCGTTGTGTTGTGTTTACGTTATTCAATGGGGGGTGGGGGTGTAATGGAGCTGGCAAACAGTCGATGCCACTATCGATTGTACTATCGATTGTTTCCTCATTGGCTTTGTTCCAAAAAGTGTTGTAAAGCACCTAATTAATTGTGGCATTTGAAATCTATCACGTTATTATAGGTACATTTCGTTTATTTATTTACTATACTATATATAATATGGTTTAGGTGTCGCATAACTTATTTTATTATATCATTTAATTTCATTATAAAACCTGCAAACATATTTAGTAAGACGATGCACAAATTGGAAAAATTGTTCAATATTTAGTTTGTTCCACCGATTCCAAAGGAGGCTTTTTCATATACATAATTTAGTTCGTATTGTCAGCAGTCATTCAGTCTGAGACTCTTTCACATTTTACAAGCTTCGGATATATTTGCTACAATTTTAAAATATACTTTTCTAACAAAAATGCCGCCCGTTTCAAGAAAGTCCACACTTGACCAAAGAAAAACTGCCCGCTTAGACCCAAGAACAGCTATTGTAAGCCCACGAATCTCTGGTAGTTCCGCTGGACGTTCAACTAACCAGGATCGAAATCAAAATGCAGCTACTCCTTGTGATATTAATGCAATTGAATATATGGAGGTAGAGCATCAGGACAACGAGGATTTAAATACAAATTCTGCGGTCTCAGATTTGAGGAGGTCGGAAAGAATTGAGAATATGAATGCAAGGAAGCGTCAGGCGATGCAGGCTCTTCTTACTGACCCGAATATTGATGTAATGGAGTATCAGCAGGAAAATATCCTTTCCAATAACCAAAATTCAGTTACAAATGGCCAGGATCAAAATCAATATTCGGTTTTTGAGGACATTATTATAACAAATGCCCAGGATCAAAATCAATATTCGGTTTCTGAGGACATTAACATGTCAAATGCCCAGGAACAAAATCAGGAGGTGCATAGTCTTCCCACTAACCAGAATATTAATGTAATGGAATATCAGCAGGAAAATACACTTTCAAATAACCAGAATCCAGTTACAGCAGGCCATGTTTCTGTGGACATTATTATTTCAAATGGCCATGAACGAAAAAAGTATTCAGTTTCTCAGGACATTATCATTCCAAATGCCCAGGAACGAAATCAATGTTCTGTTTCTCAGGACATTGTCATTGCAAATGCCCAGGAACAAAATCAGGCGGTGCATAGTCTTCCCACTAACCAGAATATTCATGTAATGGAATATCAGGAGGATAAAACCCTTTGCAATTACCAGAATCCAGTTACAAATTGTAATGTTTCTCAGGACATTATCATTCCACATGCCCAGGACCAAAATCAAAGTTCTGTTTCTGAGGAACAAACTCAATGTCCCCCTATTAAGGTTTTGAGAAGGTCCGCAAGAATTGCGTTAATGAATGCAAACAAACAGTGCAAGATTAAAGAACCTGGGGTAAAAGACGAAAAGATCAGAGGAACTAAGAAAACTATAGCTATGAAGAAGAAGGCCAAAAAATCGGTTCTGAAAAAACTTGCGTCCAAAGGTACTCAAACTGAATATATTCTTGAACAGGTTACCAGTAACGCAAATCTGCAGCCAACTTCAATCGTCCGACAGAGCTATGATCGTGCGGCACAGACTCTGCAGGATACTTCAAACAATCAAAATCGTGAGGCACAAACATCGTCCAATACTTTCCAGTTTATTGGCAATTATTTTACGCGTTTTTTCAGATAATTTATGTAAACAAAATTTAAAATTCCTTTCCATTTTATTGGCAATTATATTTAAAGTTTATTCAGTTAATGTAATATAAACCAAATTTAAAATTTACCCCGTTTAAAAAAAATTAAAAATAAAAAGTAAAAACACAAAAAGAAATGTATTTTTGTGTGCAAATACCCTGTGAATATGTAGTAGTAATTTTTAAAATCATTATTACTAGAGCTGGAAGTATTTTAAATCTCTAAAATGGCGCCGTGCATGATTAATATCGATATAGAAAATACTGCCTATCGATATGTAATAAAAAATACAAGCAAGCTGGTCACACCATTTTATTGTTTACGTTTTATATTTACTTTTAATTAAATAGCATGCCGACTTTTGCC
>VNKB01004158.1:0-11634 GCA_008042735.1 Drosophila leontia
TATTTCTGCTTGCCATCATCAAAACATTAAGAAAATGATCTGCATTTTCTTGCTGTGCACTCAAAGCCACAAAAGAAAGTGAAAAATACTGGGTACTGGGTGCTGAGATGGGATGGGATGGTACCTTCTTCATGGGAGTCGCCGTTTACACTTTCCCAAAGCCAGCACGCAATCAGACAGAAGTGAGAAGGAGAAAAACCTCAATCAAAGCTGGCTGCATAACTTAAATGCAGAGGTCATCATCAGTCCGCCGGTGCTGGATAGTTGGATAGTGTGGGTTGTTTGTTTGGAAAGCGAGGGGATTCCGATGCCAATAGTCAGATGGATGGCACACGGAAACGCACATCACGGCACAAATGGCCGGCCGAAAATAAAAGGCCAGCCAGCCAAGAAAGAAAGAAAGAAAGAAGTTAACTGTGGCTTATTAACTGAAAATGAAAGCGTTTGCCGAAAAGACAAAGAGCCGTGTCCCCGTCCGGAAAGGCATCACTTTAACCGGTTTTCCGGCCCAGCTAATCACAGCCCCAGTTTTCATCACACTGCTACAGTTCCGCATCTGCAGTCGACACCCAACTGACCTCTGACAGCCCGAAATAAAAATAAAAGTAAAATAAAATACATTTTTTGGGAGCTAACTAACCCAGAAAAAAAGCAATATACTAAAGTTCAAGCCTATTCAAATGTATAAATCGCAGGAGGTAACAACAATTAGCGTCACAAAAATCATATAAAAATGTCATTTAAGGTTAGTAGTTCGTCACGTTATCAGAACTCAAATCACTCACTTTATATACGTTTTATATGGTTATTATCAATGTTTCCGTTTATATACAGATCCTATAGATTAAAGAGTATGTACCGGGCAATTGCTTTGATAAGAAATTGTGTTTCTATAGTGCAAAATCTAACAAAACCCTTTACTTTGTAAATTTTTGAAGAATATATATCATATAAATTAAATATTTTAAATATAAATAAAAAGAAATGAAAACGAATACACATATTAGTGTTAATTTCAGCTAAGAAGTAGAATTTCACACTTTTCAAAAATCGTACTGAAATGTTGTATTCCGAATAACATTTAAAATAAATGAAATCATATTTTCAACTAATAAAACTTTAGCTTGAAACTTTTATTAATATTTTTAAGTTCGACTAATTTAATGTTAACTTTTAATATAACCTGACCTGACTCCTAAAAATTAAAACAATTTAATATTTTAAAAAATCCTAATATTAAAAATTCCACTAATAAACTTTCCGGAAATCTTTTGAAAAGTGTATTAAACTTTCTTCGACTAAGAATTTAGATCTTTAAAAATATATTTTTAAATAAGTCTGATTAGAAAATTGATTTTAAGTTTGATTTACAAAATGTATAATGACTTAGAATTTAAATTTTCATACGAATATTTATAAAAATAATATTAATTTGCTAACAAAATAATAAGCCCTTGAAAAGTACAAATTATGAGAATTTCAAAACATATTTTCTAGGTTCAAATAAAAGCTCCTCCACAAGAGTTACATTTGACTTACCTCGATTGATGACGATGGCGCTGCCGTCACCGCCGTTGGTACTGCTGGTGGTTGTGGTGCTGCTGCTGGCGCTGTGGTCCAGCTGGTCCCGGGAGGAAATATCCACTTCCGGATTGCGCTCCTTGGTCAGCTCCGCGCTCTGCTGATCCCCCGGCGGCGGCAGTCGCTCCTTGCCAGAGAAGTGGACGCTGCCGTCGCGATGGAAGTGCAGCTCAAAGCTGGCCGGCAATCCGGACTCGTAGTCCGCCGGGCGGCAGCTGTGCGCCTGGACGGCTACTTTGTAGTAGAGCGTGGTGAACTGATGGATGAGCGCCCAGGCCTGGTCCTCGGAGAGCGGGGCCTTAAACGAGTCCAGGATGTTGTTTAGGGTGACGCACTGCTCCGGGCAGGAGCACTGGTGGAAGGCCAGCCGGACGAGCTGGTGGCCCGGCAGCTTCTCCGAACTGCTGTGATGCTGGCCAAGGGACACTGCATTCTTGGGTGCCGCCTTGGGGGCGTCGCCATTGGCGCTGTCCGGCGAGGTGGAGAGGAAGCCCTCCTCCGAGTCCTTGAACTTGGACGGGGGCACGGGCGCGGACTCCGGCTCGGAGGCCTGGTGCTCCGTCATCTTGGCTGGCGATTCTTAGCTCGTCTTAGCACTGGCCCACATATAATTTACTTGCACTCGAGGCGCCCTTCGTGTAACCTACGAATTTCACAATTCTTGCTTGTTTTCAGTATTTTCCACTTTTTTTTTATCTGGTTTACGTTTTATCTGGTTTGGTTTTTGAACGAAACACAATCGGATTGTAAATGAAAGGAACTAAAGGCAATAATATTGCCGCACAGAATATCGAATATTTGTTTGTGGGCTACTACATTTAACACAAAACACAAGGCAACGCGCGACGAGGGGGTAACGAAACAAAAAAGAACACACGAAAAACGAAAAAAAGACGGAAAATTATGCTCGAGAATTATTATTGGTGGTCACGTTTTCCTGCACTTTTCGCATTTGCCGTTAGGTTTTCGGGGACTCTGCTTTGCGGCTTAGCTTCGCCATGGGATTTCACAACACTGATTAGGATCGATTAACTCACGCGCACTCCTTGCTATCGATATATGTATGTATTTTTTTAAATATAATTTTTTATTTCTTAAATCTCTGTACTTCTGTTTTAATCGCACTTATTATATTCACTTGTTCGCTTTGCGCTTTCCGCTTTCACGTCCGTTCGCGCCGACATAAAATTTCGCTCTGCCTTTGGAAGCCGTTCACAAAAGTCACTCAGCTGTTTGGTTGCGCTCTCTCTCACTTGCCATTCGCTGCGCTCTCTCTTTCTCTCTTTGGCTTTTTATTTTGATTCCGGTTTTCGCTGTGTTTGCCTCACCTGATAAGAAACTTTGACTTTGGCTTTGCCTTTGCTTTTGCTTTTTCTTTGGTTAAAGTTTATGGTGTTTGGTTTTTTTTTATATTCAGTAAATTTTGGTTTAGCTCATGCCAATTTCGGAGAGTGATTCGTGTTAAGGTCAAAAGCGGGAGTCAGTGTAGGCCGCCAGGTGGCGCATAAAAACTTGTGCGTCGCCGGAAATGGTTAAAACTTAAAATAAAGCGTTAAAAATTGCAATTTAGAGTTGCGCTTAATGTGCCGTCGCAGAGATAGAAATGCGATTATATTCAGGGAGTAAAAGACATTGAGACGTCAGCGTAACTATTTTATCAAATACAATATATTAAAAGTATACATACGATACATTTGTTCAAAAATTAAGGATTTTATAGATTAGGGCTTTAAATGTTATAATAATTCCTACCTAATTACCTAATTTTGTAAGCATCTTGAGATGGCATTTCTATAATTTCAAGCAAGCTCTTTAGGAAAAACCACCGCCTCATTAAATTGGAATTCAGCTGTGGCAGATGCCTTATCAATAAAGCATTTCACCCGATCGCCGGCGAATATATTCAAGGTTCCAACCAGCAGCATCCCGACAACATTTGTAACTGAAAGATCGGCGACAGGCGCATTTTTACGAGTTAATAAGCCTTATAAGTACGACTGAGATGCCCCGCCCGCTTGCTGGCCAAGTTATGATATATGAGCCGTAAATTGAAACTTTATATCAATGCCGACGATTCGCTAGGGTAAGGGGAGGGATTTGCATACGATATTATTACAGCATCGGCATCTGCGGTAAGCTTTAACGACTTGTTTTTGTCCGTTCGTATAAGAAATAATAATAAAAAGTAAATAAGCGGGAAAACAGAAGACATCTCTCTATACGTACGTGCGCTTTATTAATTGCAAGAGGAGCCAGAGGAGCCGGGGCCGTCTGCCCACGTAATCATTGGATGGCCATAAAAAGTGTGTCCTCCTAGAGGGAGATGGCCCGAAGCAGCAGCAACACCCTAAGGCAGCTGCAGAAGCCAGTCACCGCCGGCATCCCATCCAGATGTGGCAATTGTCTCGTTTTATGTGCCAATAGCTAATGAATTAATTAGCCAACTGGCGGCTGCATTGCGTTGGCTTAACACCCGATAAAAAATAATAATTATTTGCCAAATAGGCAGACAGATCTTGGCTTCGACTTTGGCTTGGCGGGTTCAACAGCCGCTGGCGAACTTCAACCCACAATCGTCAGAAACTGCAGCTGGATCAGATCGGATCGCTCTTTGTTCTCCGCACAATATGGCAATGGGAATGGTAATGGGAAAAGGAATGGTGGCCATAGAACCTGTCTCGCATGAATCACCCACTTTAACTATAGCCATAACCCAACATCACCCACCAGAAACTCGAAGGGCCAAAGCCAAATAAATGTGCATGCGAAAAAACAAAGCCAGTAACAAATGTGAAATGGTGAAGTTATGATGCCCCGTAAAGTAGGGAATATGTATTTTAGATGTATTTAGATTTATTTGTTATATATATTGACAGAAATAGTATGTCTCTCTTACATGTCAATGTATTAAGTAGCCACCGAAATCTTAGAACTATTCAAAGGGTATCATGAGTATTTTTCTTTTATTTTAAAAATTATTTACATATTGCTTTATTTATTATTTTATAAAATTACTTTATATTTATATTTACAGCATATTTCCCAGTCGAATCCCTTCCAAATCATCCCAATTCCCTGCTCGTTGACTGTTCTATGGGGAGGGTTCAGCCAAGCGTTGCATTTTTGGTCAATTACGTTTGTCGCGCGGGCGTCACTTGGCCAAGCTCCAAGCTCGGGCTCCAAGCTGGACTTAGCTCCGGATTCAGACGCGACTGCAACGATATACTATTATACACATAGATTTATAGCTTCGGCTGACTTGGTCAGAGTGGTGGGCGTGGATTCTGAGTCTGCTGGGTCGCCGGCATTGCTTTGTCACGAAATGCGAGTAGCACCGGAAGTGTGCATCCGTTTTACGGCGGCTAAATGCCGGCATTTAGTTAAAAAAAGGGAATTGGGAAATGTGTGTCAAACGCGGCCAAGTCGAGTCACTCTTTTTGGCCAAATCTGGCTGCTGCAGATTGCGTGCCGCGGCGACTGTTGCCACATGTTGCTGCAACAGCCGGAGGATGCAACGCTTCGATGCGCCTGACACTTTGGCCAAGAAGTTGCATAAATCCACAGCCGGCAGGTAAATTGCCGAAACACAGTTGCACTTCTCATCAAGACAACTAAGTAGGGGGACTTAAAGTGGGGATTTACCTGGGAAATGGGTGGACTTAAAGGGTTCCTTACTTAGACCTTAGCTTGACTTTGTGAGAATTACCTGAAATATTATAGGATTTAAATTGCTAAAGATTAAAGTTAAAATATGTTGAAAAGAGGGGAACATATTCTAACAGAAAACAAGGTAAAATCTCATTATTTCCTTTATTAATACTTTCCTTAACTAACATCCGAACACCATACTTTTATTTCCTTCTAGAACCCGTTTTCATCTGGGCGAGGGAAATTAAATCTGTAAAATCTTTTGATGTGTTCGGAAATTGTTATGATTGTCACAGTCAACGTCTTGGCGTTCATTAAGCCAAATGGACAAAACCTGCCAGTCAGGCGTTCCGTCAACCCGTCAGTTACGGATCCAAACAAAGCCAGAGATACACAAAAAATGGATTCAGAGAGTCGGAAACCGAGAGTCAGTCAGTGCTCAGGGCGTAGATCTCGACTCACGTGTGGAAATCATGGCAACTAATGGCACTGCCTTTCCTCGACTCTGTCTCCTGGCCATTTTACAATTGTGTAATATTCTCTAGGCCTTTGTTGCTGCTCTAAAAACGTGATGCAATTAGGCCTTTGCAGCACTGCAGCTCTGCAGTTGGGCCAAAGAATGAAGAATACAAAAACAAAAAAGGGGGGAAATGGTGTAAAAAGGGTGCCCAGAGTTATGATTATCGTACGTGTTCCTTCTCGGGTAATCAATTTTTTCATGTCTTCATTACGATCTTTTATTTCCGAGTGTGAGAATTTTGTGCAAGATTTAATGGGCAGTCATACATGTACATGGGATATTCACGGGAGGCCTGAGAAAATCTAGAATACCTAATTGCTAATGTAAATCCAGTAGTCTGGCTTACTTTCTATTAGTTCTGGGTTAGTACTTGGTGTTTGCACAGAAAAAAAGGGTCTTGTGTTAAGAATATATACATATTTAAAAAGATATTTTATTATCATATGAACATAGTTATAATCAAGATTAACTCAAGCAAAGCTAAAATGAAATACTAAACATTAGTTTGAAGAAGTGTAAATTGTTATCGTTTAATATATATATCAATTTCTCTTAGTGTAATAATGCCACCCTGCTTATTAGTCTGTAATTGAGACCTCTCTGGGAACCTCCAGCCTCTTGACACCCATTACTCATCGCCACATGTGGCACATTGACCCAAGTAAGTGCCAAATACCTGGCCCCCATCAGTTGACCCAGAAAACACCGGGCGACAATAAGAATGTGTCTTATTCTCTCTCTCTCCGCTGGAAGTAAGTAATATTTTCTATTTTCTTTATGGTCTACAACTTCAATGATCACAATACGCATTATTTTCGCCGGCTATATGACATTCTTCGGGGGCTTAAAGTATCGGAGAACTTATAATCGGGGCGGCGGAAGAATCGCTCGGCGATCGTGCTCAAGTAGACGTGACAAGCGACCTGCGGAGAGCACCACCACTCTTCTCCGCCGATCATTTGATTTGGAGAAAGCGGAATCTTTGGCGGAAGAGCCGTCCGTGTAATCACCGAAATCGCAAAAGTCGCAGAACGATTCCTACGCCGCGGCGCTCCAATTTGTGTTCATGCAATTATTTCAGGTAACTCCGATTTGCCTGCAAGCCAAGAGGCCCATTTAAACGGTAGGGCAACATATTAAAACTAAGTGGCACTTAAGACCCGCTCGCCCGAGAGCTCCTCACATCCAGAACTTGCGCAAAAAACCCTGACAGCCAAAGAGATTGTCTCTCTAACTACGAGTCTAACAGAGAGCTGGAATGCACAGGGAGAAGAGCTAAGAGACACCTTTTAGATAAAGGTATAAAAATAAAGAGATTTAAAAATGAATTAAAATATTTGTTTATAAATGAGAGATATTTTTTTTTATTTTTAGTTTAATATTTATTTATTAAATTTATAATTTTGTATAGTGTCTTATTCGAGCTGTGACTGGGGCACTTTTAGTACATTTTTCGTTGATCATTTCGGCTGCCTTCTATGTGCAATGCAATTTCTAAAACGTGATTCGTGCAGAGACAAATAATGCCAAACCCTCCTTCTCCTCTACCAACGATCCTGCCGCAGACTCCCTCCCTTTCTCCTCCCCCGATCTCTCAGATCTGCAGTTTAGCTCAACAAAAGCCCATTAATATAATTTGTGTCTAGAGCCATTTCCATTGAGACCCGCTGTCTGCCTCCTCGTCCTAAACGATTATGAGCTCCAACTCGGAGGCAACTTGATGTTGGGAAAACATGCCACAGTTTTTCCATATCGCATTGTTTTCTTTCTGTTTTTATTATTATTATTATTATTTTTGTCTGCAAGTCTCACTCCCATTGTAGATCAAATAAGACCGCTGATCGTGTCGCCGCCGTCGATCGATTGCCATTCTGTGTGGGCTTTTCCCCCTTATTTATTGTACAGAATTGTCTACAACTTTTATTGGATGGCGCTTAAGTTTTATTGGCGCTCAACCAAAATGGGATTTTCATGGGAACAAATCGATGATCGGTAGCCCGCGGGGCTGGCATGTTGACAGACCCGATAAATTTGAGTTAGACGCTGAAGGTTTCCTTTTCTTCTATGGATCTGCAGACAGCTGGAAATGGCCATTGCGGTGGCCAGTCATCGTGGGTGGACATAATTGGGGTAATGAAATCGATTGACTCAAAGTGATGATTCAATCGGGATGATGGAAATTGGTAGCTAAAGCATGAGTATGGTTATTTTTTTTAAGAAAAAGTGTAAGTATTTCTAAGATAGCTTTAATAAAATATTGTTTATATTCAAAAGATTATAATTAATGTAAAGAAACAGTCCAGAATCTTTGCTTAATGTTAGTAATAAAGGTTAATGGCCTGAAACAAGAACTAAAAATTGTTAAAAGATCTTCTTAGGCTTATGAATCATACCTTGATAACTAAATAAATACAATAAGATTCTTTCTGTTTACAATTATTTTATTTTATAGTATTCTATTTCTTTTATTTTATTTCTATCTCTAAATTAGCTTCCTGGTTATTGAATCCGCCTGAGTAATCGAGGCTGCTTAATATCTTAGTGGCAGTCTTCTGAGAATACTTTAGCCACCAATCTTCGGCCTGGGAATGGCGACAACAAATCAGCGCGGATCGGTGCGCGATCTTGCGGTTGCCCGGCCATAAACTAAGTGACCACCTGCGAGTTCCGTCGGTCGGCATAAAGCAAACTCTTTATGGGCCGACGGAGTCCTCGCCGCGACAAGGATGACAACGACATCTCGATGGGCAGAAATCGGCGGCTGGTTGGGGGGACTGGACACCGGCATGCTCGTTTGAAGATAATGAAGATCTCGGGGCACAGAATGTTCTCACTTTTCAAGGTATTACACAGAAAGAAATAGCATTGGAGTTGGAAGAGATCTTTGAAATGTATATTAAATTTGATAATGAAAAATATTTATGAATAAATTTCTTTTTTTACAAAATGAAAAGAAATGTTATAAAACATATCTATTTATAAATAAAACAAGCTTAAATAAATATTACTAAAATTTTATTTTAAGCCTAATGCATCCCTAGACACAACTTAAACCTCCTACTAAGCTTTTATCTTCAAAGATATAAAGTCTCCTGGTGTCTAATGATGGGGAAAAGGCAACGTTTGCCGCGATTAAAAAAAAAGCGACCACACAACATTGGAGTCTGAGACAGAGACGAGGACGGAGCAGGAGAAGGTGCAGGAGCAGGAGTCGAGGCCGGAGAAAGAGAGAGTGAGAACCAAAGATCTGGACTTGCAACCTGGGCGCACTTTCATTTTCAGCTTGCCGCCGCATAATTAATTGCGACCGAAAGTGGACGACGATTTTTCGTGGCGGCAGAAAGTAAGCAAATAAAAATAAAAACAGAGGAAAAAGTGATCGCCATTCGAAGGAACAACGAACCTGTAGCGACTCCACTAAACCGGATCAATGGGGCTCCTACCCGGAGCAACTTTCTTCTTCTGGCGGCTTCTGACACACTAAACTGACGCAACGCAGCGTGTGGCAAGTGCGGCAAGTGAAGTGCCTGCCTTCCCCCAAAAGCCGATCTTGCAACGCCCACGAGGAGTCTCAGCTTCCTTTGCAGCCCAATGTTGCCACAAATGGAAATTAAGCATGTTTATGGCCATGTGGGCGATGGCAAAAGGGAAGAGTCTGTGCAGGAGCACATGCCTCATTTACACGCTGCAGATGCCCAAGAAGCCCTGTAATAGCACTGCCAAGAGGGGCATGATCAATCCTTAAAATCTGCAGATTTTTCTTTAGAAAAATTAATTCATTTCATTAAAAATCTTGCTTAAAACAAAGAACAATTAAGTTTAGTCGTACAAAACGGACATTTTCAGGAGCTTTTCTTTTATTTTTTAAGATGAAATATAATTTTTCTCTAAAATAGGTAAGAAATTCCTCAATATATATAATTAATTTAATAAGAATTCTTTAAATTTAAATAATAATAATTTAGAAAATGAGACTTAATCTTCGATTTTCTAGTTACTGTTAATCTTGCCGCCTTAGTGAATATATATTCCTTTAAAATAGGTAACGACCCCGTCGATACCCATTACATTTTCACAAAATTGGTGGCAAGGAGTGCTGTTGCACTCGCCGAACCTATGCCAAAGGCCCAATCATCGAACCGATCCGTATCCCAAGCCAAAAGCACAACCAATCGACAGTCCAGCTCCGCGCCTGACAGAACCAGTTTAATGGCACATGAAATTTCACCCAAAAGATCTGTGAATCTCCGGGCCGCCAAGTGGCGGGAATTTTAGTAAGAGAGGGGAGTCCCATCGGCGGAGAGGCGTGGCAAGTTGATTTGCTTAAAAAGAAATTCACTTTCCTTCGACGGTTTTTACTTTTTCAAATTTTCTGTGCGAATGTTTGTCGTTTCGGTTGGTGGCGAGTTTTTCCCTACACGGAAACCAAATTGTAGAAATATAAATATAAATGAATTATTCTTTTTAATTTAATTAAATATAAAAAATGAAATACTATGAAAACAAATAAATAAATATTAATTAAATAATTTCAAGGCCAAACCGAGCTCTAGACATCCCTGAATATTATTTTAAAAACCTAAAGAATTGTTTCTTGTGCAGCACAAGGCTTCTCATGGGCAGAGAAGGCAAAGAAGGTCACGGTTTGTTGTAGATCATAGAGGATTGGATGCGAAACAAGGCCCAGAGACAACAGGAGGTGGTCAAAGTCAAGTCGCTGGCTTAAACTAGGCATGGGACCCATGCTCTCCGAGACCACAATTGAATGCATTGGCAATGAGCGCAAAAATACTTTTAATGAAAGTTGGCACTTTGCTTTTTGGGTTTCCTCGGCTTGTTTTGGTTTTCTTTTTGGTTTTCAGATATTCCGACGTTTTGTGTTTTTTTTTTTTTTTGTTTGTTTTATTTGTTTAGTTTTCCAGCCTTTTGATTTGTGGCAGGCAGGCAGCCATGGAAAATGGTAGTCTCTGATAGAGCCATCTAAAATTAAAGGGAAATATTTTTAGGATATTAAGGTTTAACCTTTTAACAATTTCGGTAGGAGCCCGGTCCTACGTTTCGATAATCCTTTTTTCCTTCTGAATTAAATGCAGCTTTGTGTTGTTATAGTATTTGGTCATCTCGTTATAGAAAGTTGCATTAAAAAGGTTATCGAAGAGGGCCAACTTTTTCAAGTTTTTCAGGCCGTCGCAAACAGATTGGTAGTCGAAAATGGTCAATCGGTTGCCCTACAGGTAAAGCCTCCGAAGAGAGTGGGCTACAGCTAAGGACTCCAGGGATACAACCACCAGTAAATTATGGGACAGGTCCAGGGTGGTGAGTTTGAGGTTTACAAGTGGTGACATCTGCGGAATATATTCTAATTTATTATCAGACAGGTTGAGGAACTTGAGGCTGGGAAAACTGCAGTTCGCGTAGAGCCCATCAAAGTTAAAGAAGGAAGTGTTTATTGAGGTTTTTGATAGATCCAGACACAAGGATGCTCTTAAATTCCGTCCCATTCAATATGGTGTGGTGAAAGTGGGCATAAGTTAGCTTGCTGTTTCCATACTCTCGCCTATTCTTCCCTTGAACTGCAATCTCTCCAGTCCTCTGTTCTCCAGGTTTAAGATTTTTACGTCAATAGATACTCGCATGTCCCTCAGCTGGCTGCAAATGGAGGTAATCGAAAAGAGTCCAATCTGCTAAATAATAGAGGAATGGAATAAACTCAGCAGCTTCTGGACTCAAGATCTATTTGTAGATTAGCTCCCATTATAATAAAATTGTATTAAAGAGCTTACTATTATCTTTTGCTTAACGAAATATGTTGCTTAAATCGTATAAAATAAGCACAATTTTTAAATCATTTTATTATATATTTGTGAGGCGCACAATATATATAT
>VNKB01004162.1:0-12338 GCA_008042735.1 Drosophila leontia
GAATCTTTCTAGACATGTCCGGAAGAAATCGATTTTTTGGCCATTTTTGCGAAATTTGATAAGGGGTCACATCATTAAAATTAGCAAAAATGGCCAAAAATTTTGATTTCTTAAAATGTTAAATTTGGTATGCAGTTTTTTTAAATTAATAAAAACTAACACAAAACTGCTTTCCGAATCGAAATTAATGCATTTTTAGCTTAGTTATGATATATTTTAATTGTTACCTGCAAGGGTATACAAACTTTGGCTGGCCAAAGTTAGCTTTCTTTCTGGTTTAAACTAAAATATCTCTAATTTCCGTTAAAAATCCTTCAATTTCCTAAAGACTCTTAACACCTTTATTCACCTTTCACTGACTCCCTTTTTTCTGTTCAGTTGAACAATCTTAAATGCTCCGATTTCGGCTTTACTTAACATAGAAAAGTCCTGTGGCCCGATTTCCGGTTTCTTTTATTTGCCCAGCAAAAGTCACGTGGCATTCATAATTCTTAAAATGACGCCATCAGAAATTATGTAGCAATGCTAAGTGCACCCAAACAGCTGTCCTTCAGTTTCCCAAAAAAAAAGCTGGGGAAGGGGAAGGATTCTACGTGACCAGCATTCGGGGAGCCCTTAAGTATGCTAGGATTTTTATTCGGTGGAAAAGGACCTCGCCAAACAATGGGGAATTGATTTCGGGTTTTTGGCCAAGTGCAAGCTGATTATGGAATTAAAACATATTTCTGTACGGGGAACTTAAAACTTTAAGTGGCAAAGGTTGTCGCTGCGTTCTTAGTACGTGACATTCTTTTCCTTTCCGAGTTTATCACGTGACAAGTTTTCCAGTTTCCCAGTTTTCTCCGCTTATTTTCCGCAGGCACACACAGAGACACCCACTCGGATGGGTGGAATGCGTTTCATTTTCGTTGCGGGAAAAGGAAAAAATAACTTTTCATGTGTGAGAGTGCGTGGGAAAGAGAAAATGAATAAGCAAACGAAACTACAAAGAAGTTAACTACAAAAGCGGACTGCGAAAGTGAACTTGGGTTACAAAGGCGAAGGGATCGTTGCTTGGAGGGCAGTGTGAAAAAAGGCAGAGATAAACAAGAAAGGAAGCTAACTTCGGCACGCCGAAGTTTGTATACCCTTGCAGATATTATTTCATTACATTTTACCTATACTTATTATTTGACAGTTACAGTTTTACATTCCCAACTTTACATTTTCTCTACATTTACGGATCGTTTATATGGCAGCTATATGATATAGTTGTCCGATTTTTATGAAATTTATACCAAAATTCTAGAATAACAAAGTAAACTTATATCTCAGAGTAGATAAAAATACGTTGAAAAACAACGAATCTATAATTTTTTTTCTATTGATTTCCCGATCGTTCCTATGGCAGCTATATGATATAGACGTCCGATTTTCATAAAATTTTTACCAAAATTCTGAAATAATATAAAATGGACATATCTGAAAAATGGTGCAAAACTGTTGAAAAACAGCAAAGTTATAATTTTTTTTCTACAAATATATCGAACATTTGTATGGCAGCTATATGATATAGTCGTCCGATCCGGCCCGTTCCGACATATATAGCAGTGAGAGCATATAGAAGACTATATGCAAAGTTTCATTCAGATAGCTTTAAAACTGAGGGACTAGTTTGCGTAGAAACAGACAGACAGACAGACAGACAGACGGACAGACGGACAGACGGACAGACGGACAGACAGACAGACGGACAGACGGACATGGCTAGATCGACTCGGCTGTTGATGCTGATCAAGAATATATATACTTTATTGGGTCGGAAACGTCTCCTTCACTGCGTTGCAAACTTCTGACTGAAATTATAATACCCTGCAAGGGTATAATAACATTGAATGTGAAAACACACAGGGAAAAGGGGGAGAGAATAAACAATACGCCTTTTGAAATGCTAAACGTGCCGGCAGCGTTCTTCGCACACTTCGCAAGGACGCCTCGCAGGACTCGTGCTCGTCCTCGTTCTCGTGTATTTTTATTAGCACAGCCACATCAGTTTATCTTGTTACCCGGCACCGGAAACATTTATCTTGTCGTATTTATTTTGTAGCACATTAATTTCGCTTCGTGTTTCATCTGAAATTGACTTATTTGCATTTGGTTTAATTTGTCCGAACATCAATACCGTCCCAAAAAAAAACAGGCAAGAGGGATGTTGCGGCCAAAAAAAAAGGCACAGCCACAGGTGTTGCAAGTGTCAGAATTGTGATTGATGGAAGGCTCACAAAAAAATTATGAGATTTATATTCTTAAAACTTGTTTGACACCAAAGGGGATGTTTTGATTTTTTAGCAATCTCCAAAAAAACAGAAAAAAAGCATCAGGCTTTGATTAGCACTCAACTTGATTTCATTAGCAATTCTGAACATCCTAAGCTTGGGTCTTACTTTTCAATTATATTTTCTGTTTTATTAAAGCATTAAATAACAAAAATATATTATTATGTCCGCTTAACTTTGATATTTTCTAAAATTAAACCACTTTCACCACCACATACATGGCATAAATAAAAGCCGATATTGTGTGTTTAGTGGGCAATAAAGGCGATTTAATTTAAGCCACTTAAATGAACAGATATTTGCCCCTGCCGTAGTGAACTATAGACATCAACTAACGAATTCAAAAGCCAAATGAACTGATATTAGCCACACGGCCGCAGATTCGCTTCACGGACCAGCGACGACAGACAAAATGCATTTTTCATAAGGCAGACAGTCAGTTTGGGGGGTGAATTTTTGGGAGTTGGGGCCACTGGGAGGCTTAGAGGACACAGGTAGTAGAGTCACCTGTAGACGTCTATCGATGGCCTGCAGCAACGGCGCACAACAATGGCAGGCGGAAAAGTGTAGCGAAATGGGAAATGGCCGAGAGCGCAAAATGTCAACCGAAATTGCGATTGCGTTAAAACTCTATAAATACCAGAGTAACATGCAACAGCCACAGAGAAAGAGAGAGAAAAAGAGAGAGAAGCTGGCCAAAAAGGACATGCCGATATGGCTGAAACACAATCTAATCCGGTTATTGCATTTTAAATTCGCTACAAGCTCTGCTGGCCCCGGGGCGTGGCCTGCCATGATTTCGCATTAAATTATTTGCCAGGCAATTACTGCCGCCTGACATTGAAGGCCATGCCAACTTTGGTTATTAATTTCCTCGATGCTCAGAACCTCGGATCACATTCGTCGAGTAGTAATGCGCTTATCAGACAGCCAGCCAGGCAGCCAGCTCTTTTCAAATTTTAATGTAATTTAACAGCATATTAAACAGCAGGAGTCTGCGGCTGCCAAACCACAAAGTGTTCTCGTGTGTGTGCGAGAAAGGATTGCGGATGGAGTGTGAGTCCTGCAACAGTTGTTGGTCCTTCGAGTGGCACTGTTTTAGTGGGACAAACTTGCAGATGAAGATAGCAGATGCCTCTGGCTGGGGTTCTAAGGTGAATGCACAGCGAAAAATTACAAAAACACGAAATAATTGATAATATTTTATATAATTTCTCAATTAAATTAATATATAATATTATACTTACAAGATTATAGGTTAAAAAACACAATATATGTAAGTATACATGTACAAAAACTAGCTTGGTTTGTGCTTCTAATTTTTACCTTAAACTGATTATAAATTATTTTTAAATTATTATAAATCTATATGTTTTTCTGTAATATTTTCCCCCAAACTATTTGCTGAATAAGGCCAAGTGCCAATAAGAATTTTCGAATCCAGAGTAAGGACATTCATGAACTCTGGCAGAATGGCTAATCAATTGCGCGCACATTGAACACAAATCAAATTGCAAACTTGCCGCGTCCAATGATTTTTGCTGGAAAAACTTTGGCTTGCCTTTAGCTTCATCCTGTTTGAGATCAACTTTTGCTCAATTTGATTTTTCAAACAAAAAACGGCAAGAAGTTTTTGCCTTTTTACCTGCCCTTTTGTGTGCATCGTCTACTTTGGCTTGTCGTTAAACAAACTTATCCAATAAAACTTTTGTCAACATTGATTTAAGGCTAAAGAGGGTGCATATTATCGGAAAATGTGGGTGGAAAATCATTTGGCATTTCGTTTGCTTTTCCCATAAGTCAAAAAAGTAAAGCTTAAAGGAGATGGAAGTCTTGGGAGGGGTTTTGAAAGCCATACCTAAAATTATAAAGATTTCTAGAAAGCTTCCAAATCCTTGAACCTGTTACCCATTTACCTGGTAAAAACACCTGGCAAGTCAGGAGTAAACACCCAACCCCCCTTATAATGTGAGCTTAAGTCAGTTTTTTTGCCTTGTCCTCGGACAAACAAACGGAAAGTGTTGGCCAGGCCGCCGCATAAGTACGCTGCAGGACGAAGTTTCCCATTGCAACGTGATATCCTTGCTGCTCTCCTGGAAATGCATTTACAGTTAGCTTTCCTTTTATCCACTTCTACTTAAGACTTTAATAGTTGCAAAAGTTTCCTGCGAACGGACTTAAGTAGCTTTTGTTCGCCTTTCTTCGAGGCGGTGCTTAAAATAACTGTAAAACTGCCAACATAAATCTGGCCACAACATCCTTTACCATTCAGGAGTCAATAGCGGAGTCTGGTGAGGATTTAAAGAGGAGAGGCCACCAGGAAGGCAGAATGAATATCAGCCAGATTAAAAAGTTCAGCAGACGGGCAACAAATTGACGCGTATCTTTTGCATATTGAATAAAAGTCAAACTGTGTTTGGCATATTAAGCGGGAAAACGTTCGAGAAATCGAAAGCAATTCCCCAACCACCCAAAAAAATACCACCCAGTCTTTCGTTTCGAGGGAGAAAAGTGATTTTTCTTGTTGGACTTACCGGCTTAGCGAGGCAGCAATTTTCAATGCAGAATCAGCGATTTAAGGCCAATAAGTTTTGAAGAGGAGAGTTGTCTTATGTCAAGAAATTTAAATTTAAACTTGAGTGCATTGATTTTCTATTTAAATTTATTTTCTAGAAAGATTTAACTGTTGATTTTCTTACTTATTAGCTTGTTTTAAAATATTTGCTTCACTTTATCTGGCTTTATTCTATTGACATTTAATTATTCGCTTTATATTGGCAAAAGTCAGCAATTGAAAATATTTTAAATAAATATTTTCCCGCTTTTCGCTGTAATTCAAGCTTATGGAGCATTGAACAGGCCGAAACCGCAATATTTTGTCAAAATGTAAATGGAAAGGGTGGGGTTTCGAGCGAGGTGAGCTAAAGGAGTTACAAATTTAAAGTTTAAAGCCTCTAAAATACCATATTTATAAAATAATTGTGTAAAATGTTTAATAAAATTATCTTAAGACCACTTTAATGTTTAAATTTTAAGATCTAAGTAGCCTGAAATATTTTTCCAAGCCCTGTCACAGTAAAAACAAACTTATCATAAATCATCAGTATTTTGAGCCCGAATTATATTTTTAAAAATCCGTTTTCACTCTCTGGATATATATACTAACCTCAACGTGCTTACAAGCCAGAAGGAAATCCCTATAATAATAATGGTCACGGTGTGCGATATGGTATTTCAGCTGCCTATGGCTCTCCTCTATGGGTTCTTTTTTTCTTTTGGATGTAAGGATTGCTCCGATCCTTATACATATAGAGTAAGCGATTTATCATGATTATTTTGAATGATTATTTTTAATATTTATTTATTACAGAACTCAAAATTCCAGAATCATGGGAAAATCGGCGCAGAAAGAGGATTATTCAGAACAGATGTAGTATAAATATAAACGGGGATTTTCGGCTGGGTTCAATTTTAAATAAAACAGAATCTTAAAAATAATGAAACATTTTGTATATTCTGATATCTACCCATGCTCTCGCAGAAACAAGACCATAAATTTTCCGAATATTCCATATAGACAGGCCAAATTTACAAGTGGTCAGTGGCAGTGACGCTAATGAGCCAAACGCAATGCAAATTGATAGCCCTTTTTTGTCAGCCCTCCCCATGCTCTCTCTCCCATCGAAATGTTTGGTGGCTTAAGGGATTAGCATCATTACGCGCAGTTTATTTGCTTTTACACGGAAGAGGGGAGAGAGTTGAGTTTCATGTAATTGCTTTTAATTTCCATGCATTTATAATTCAACATTCTCGCGGCCTTATGAAAAGCTCGTTTGGTTATGAGTGTCCTGGGTCCTTGAGCTCCCCGTGTTCCGTGTTCCGTGTTCCGACTTCTGTCTGCCTTAAAGTGGTAATGAGCGGGAGAGAGGCTGGCATAATTATGCAAATTTTTAATGAGTGTGAAAATTGTGTGTTCGCTCAACAAGTGTTTGCGTCTGCGTGGTCCTTCGAAGGACCAGCACAGCCTACCCTGAAATGGCGGCTAATTCCATTTGACCCAGAAGCCCCGCAGTAATCCATTTACATGGCTTCCAATACCGCCTGCTCTCGCACCAATTCCCTACATAATCCCTCGGATGTTCAAGAGCTCTGAGCTGAGTTGACTGCTGGCATTCTCGGTCTTTAGATTTATACAGATTTCGTCAAACAAAACATGAATTTGCACTTTTACACCACATATGTATGAGGAGAATGGCTGAAAGAGAGTGTGGCCAAAGCCGATTTGATGCCATTCAACTGAAGTGGCCCTTTAGCATTACGTTTAAGCCCTTTGGACCATGTTCCATGAGAGTAGCTCTGGCTTTAAACCCATTTCAGCCACAAGAAAGGCAATTAACACATTAACATGTATTATGCTATTCCCCTTATAAAATTATTAATATTTTTTAAATAATATATTTAAGAGGCTTTGTTAATGTGTCTAGTATAAGTGATAAATTGTCATATATTTTCAATATTAAACCAATTCATCAATATATATTTTTGACAAAAAAATATTAAAAGTCAATGTGACGCTTTGGATAAAAAACAATTTGATATGGAAATGTGCTCGCTTATGGTTACTGTCTTTTTCAATTAGTCCTTGTGCGCCGAGACCTCAACCCTTTACATTCCCCACTGGTGTCCAGATGCAAATGCAGATTTTTAAGCCCTGCGGCAGCTTTGCTCCAAACAGATTGTAAACAAATAAATGCCGCTGGCAGAACAGATACAGATGCAGATACAGATACATTCAGTGGTCAGTGGTGATGGCCAGACTCCAACTCAGATGCAGATACAGATACAGATTCTGGGCTGGAATGCCGCTGGCTCGTTGTCACTGCCTTGCTGCAGTTGCAGTTGCAGTTGCAGCTCTCGTTCAATATTTCATTTCACTCTACGTGTGCGGTGTGGGAAGTCTGCTGAAACCTTTTTCGCACTTAAGTGGTTAAATTGGCCGTGATAAATTGTTGCCGAGTCAAAGTTGTTGGCGCTGCGGGCCACCTCAAGTCACATGTGGTCCCGGTGTGAGCGTGGGCGGAAAGTGCGTGATAAGCCCCACAAGGACGATGGGGAGGATGACACCCTCTCATCTGCTTATTCATTGAGTGCCTGCCGCTGACAGTAATCATAACGCAGTCATCAGCTCGCATTATTACAGACGCCTGACATATGACATCTGGGAGATGGCGGCGTGACTGGGGACCAAGGAAAAGGAATGTGGGGCTATTAATATGCGAGTGTGTGTGGAGGTTTTACACGGAGAGAAAAGGTGATAAAGTCTGTGAGTACCTGTAGAATATATCACAGATATATACTCCCAACTTGTCATAATTATTTCTCCCTGTGCTCCCATAGTTTCGCCTCAATCCCAAGCTCATAATGGGTGATGCCTAATGGGTGACTGTTAATGGGTGGGTAGTAAGGAGGTGGTGTTGGTTAGCAACTTGTGGTTAAGGGTTGGTTAACCGCTGGTTAATGGGCGGAGGGCGTGCCTGAGACTGATGGCAACCTTTTAGCTGCAGTATCCAAATTAAATGTCTAGCCAAGTGTCGTTCGTCTTGATTAGCAGCCGCTAGCGAGGAGTGAGGAATGCCTCACCTTAAAGTTTTTTCCAGCTGGTAAGCAAATTTTCGCGCTTATCACAACACTCACATCGGACAATCTTGATGTGCATATCACTTTTATGGGCAATTCATGCAAAATGCTTCCGGTTGCCAACGACAGCAGGAAAAACAACAACAATGCAGCCATCCTACAATGGCGAGAAATAGTTTGGTTTATGTGACTTAGTAGGTACTCTACAGTAAAGATTTATATATATTTTTCACTCAGGGATATGTACATATTTTCTAAATATTTTCCTTTTTATGTTCTCTTTTTTCTGTCATTAAATATTTTTTGACTTTATACATATTGTTGATTATTTCGTTGTGGCCTAACTTCTCTTTCTTTGCCTGCCGCATTCCATTTTTATGCTGTCCTCAGTCCTTTTAGTTCTTACAGCACATATCCTTGGCTCCTGTTGTCACTGCCTTTCTAGTATTTGTGGATCGCTTCTTGCTCTAACTTGGCGGCTGACCGACAGCATTTGCAATTTATAGGAAAATGTACGTACAGTGAGTTTCAAGACGAATAAGATATAGATATTTTGGAAATTAAAAAATCAAAATTCATAAGCATATTATTTTCTATTTATTTATTTTAAGACACATGTATATTCCATCAAAATTCTTTGATTTCAGCTACCTATTGAGTATCATATGTATGTGCTATAATGATTAATTTTTTATACATTTTTTTATTATATTTATTAAAAATATTTATTTTCCCTTACTGAAACGTACTGTAACTGCATGTGTCTGTATCTAACTATCTGCCGCTTTTTTTGTTTTGCAAACTTGTATCTGCAGCCGAGGCAAACAATGGGAATGTAAATTGTTGCCATGTCTTTGTTTTAACTTTTTCGCAGGAGCGCATATTCGGCAGGCCTGTGAAAGGATTCGTATCCTGCTGCCGTTTGTCGTACTCCAATTTTTTCCCCATGATGTTTTCCGTTTTTGCGTAGCTTTCTCTCTCTCGGACTTCTGGCTTTGTACTGTGCTTAGTTTTCATTGTCACCGGCGACGATGTCATCAAAATTTTTTGTTCATTTGCAAACGCGAGTTGGTAGTGGATATGTCTGATGTTGGTGGCCATTGCACCGGACTTCAGACCGAAGAGTCCTTGGAGTTGTCCCTGACATTGACGTATGAATGCATGAATACCTCATAAATACATTCCCACACTCTGTGCAGGATATGGCCAACTGGGGAGACGGCGAGTGCTCGGATCTGGGTTCAACGGCCCACAAAATCCCCAATAAAACTGCCTTCATTAGTCGCCATTAGCCGGCTTTGTCCGTTCTGCCTTAAAATGAAATTGTGCAGAAAAATAGAAGAATAGCACTAGAAAAAATACATATAATTTAGAGATACAAGTTAGATCAAATTTTTATAGTTTATTTCATTTTAAAAATGTATTTCCAAGTTAAAAATTCACAACTAAACTTTTGAAAAAATAAGAAATATTGCTTTGTGGCTTGAATTAGCTTTCTAAATTTTTTTAAAATGTATTTTCCTAGTGTAGCCAGCAAAAAAACGAACCAAAGTGAAGATAGAAGCTGGACACATGGCCGTTCTGCTTGGCTTGAATGCGTATTGTGTGTCATTAAAGTTTCATCAACGCCGCAAAATGAGAGTGGAACACAACAAACTCTTAGCTCAGCTACTCAGCCCCCTCTAGCTGCCCAACTTTCCAGCTCCCCGAAGGCAAGAATATACAAATTTCAAGGCAAAAGAGGAGGCGGAGGCGGAGAAGGTCCTGCTGATATTGTCATTACTTGCTGCGGGGATACTTCTGTGGCGTAACCAAGGCAAATGTACTTTTAACAGTTGAAAGGGTTGACCAACCCTCAATGGTTGTCGAGGATAAGTTTGAAGCGGTGACCCCGGCAACCGCAGCTCTGGTAAAAGACAAAAGATTTGTTTGCTTGCCGGGGACAACAGCTGCTCCGTGGATCCGGATTTCGGATTCCGGATAATGCCCGCTGGCCATATCCTCCCCACTCAATTGCCCCAAATTGGTTTGCTTAATAGTTTTGAATCTCGTACCCATAAATGTTAGGTGAGTCTTTAAATATTTATCAGCCAAGGGGTATCGCACGAGTATCTTGTATCTTGTAGCTGACTTCGTGTATCTCACAGATGGCGCGCACACACATCTGCTGGATCCCATTCCGCCTCCGCTGGGTATTGGCAATTTTCGTCTTGGCCAATCAAGTTGACTTGTTGGAGAGTGGCTTCCATGTACACACTTATATATAATAATATTAGGGACAGCATAAAATGAGAAAATTAAAGATTTTTAACAGGGAATTGGGTAGAATTTAATTACATATATAATATTTATTATCTAGAATTAATGAAAGATTTTATTAAAAATATTTTCGATGCCGTAACAGCTTCCAGGCTTTGCCTGTTTAGCAACATGTTGCCAAGTCAACAAGCAACATTTTGTGGAACCCATGTGGCCGATACAGAATTTGACCAAAAATTCTTTCTTTGAGGGAAAAATATATTTATATAAAAATAAAAACTACGATTACAAATCATAAATCTACAGATTTATTATTAAAATCTAATAAATCATAGTATCTACAGCTTTTCCATTCATAATATATAATTATTTTAATAATTTAAAACAACTCCTTAAAAATTTGTATATAAGTTATCTTTAAAATTCGTTGTTCTCTCATACAAAATTTTTATAATTATCTTTATAATTCAATAAATTCATAAATAAGCAACTGATATTAAGCAATACGTCATTTATAAGTAAAAAGAATACTATACTGCTGACTTATCTCAGCTTAGTCCCAGATTTGACTATCGCTTGGCTTATTTTTGGCCAAACATGGGGGCTTTGGCACCGATAAGAATCTGAGAAATGTAAGGCCCCCAGGAGATTAGTGCTGCCCCTCGACCGGCCATTAAACAGTCTTCAATTGCCGAATTTTTGGCTCAGTTGGAACCATGATCTTGACCACTACGTTTGTGTGCTTCTGCCTGGCCTCGGCCTTTAATTATTTCAGGACGAGGAGGCAGCGCTCGCGGATCAGGAATCTCAAAGGACCCTTCACCTGGCCACTCTTGGGATCGATGCACAAGCTAGTCTTTCTTCAGCCAAAAAGTGGGTGACTTTATAAGAATTTTTAATGTTATTTTCTAACCCCATTCCTTAAGATTTCTTCAAGCGCAGCGCAGAATATCTTAAGAAATATGGATCTCTGAGTCGTTGCTGGGTCTTCCATCGACTCTTTATACCCCTGGCCGATCTGGAGCTGGCCAGACAGCTCTTAGAGAGCGAAAAGCATCTGGAGACGGGCTATGAGCTAATGCGGGACTGGCTTGGTGGCGGCATACTCATGTGTGAGCAGGATAAGTGGCAGCAGCGACATGGCCTAATCAGCGGGCTCTTTCGGAAGGAGAACATGGATTCACTGGTGGAGCTATGTCGTCAGCAGGCGGAGCAATTGCAGCAAAAACTGCTAGAACGGGCGGATGGAAGTGTGTTCAATGCCTGGGATATAGTCTCTCCCTCGGTCTTGGATCTCATAGTGCGGACAACCTGCGGCGTAAGTCCCAGTGAGGATTATGCCAAGAATTTCCTAGAGTAAGCTTATAAGTAAATATATATTTAATAATATTTTAAAGATTCTATGTATATTCCTTTTAAGTTTGACAGAACTCTATAGAAAACGCTTTTTGAGCCTGCAGTCTGCCAACCGCTTTAACTATTGGCTAAGTTCTCCCTTTATGAGAAGACGTCAGAATAAACTTATAAAAAGACTGAACGAGGAACACAAGGATCTGATTAACAGATATCGCCAAGGGCAGCAGCCGAAGGTTAAGAACAGCGAAGGCTTGGTGGTGGATCAATCGAAGCCACTGCCTCCAAGGTGGCATGAATCCCTCCTACAGATTCTCCTTCAAAACCAAGATCAGGAGCTAACGGATCAAGAAATCTGTGCGGAACTAAACACCTGCAATTATTTAGGCTTTCTTCTTTGCAGTTCAGCTCTCAGCTTTGCTTTGGTTTCCATAGCCAGGAATCCTTCGGTGCAACAACGGTGTGTGGAGGAGCTTAGACAGGCTCAGATTAAGGATAAGGTTTGGAACCTGGAAAAGCTACCATATCTAGAGGCTGTGGTTCAGGAAACACTGAGACTTTATCCGCCACAAGTGATAGTTGGCCGTCAGTTAAAACAAGACTTTTCCTACAGTAAGTTTGCGTGATAGCTTCGTTTTTTTTTACCTAATATTATTTAATTTAATTTAATTTAATTTAATTTATTAATTAATTTATTTTTTAAACAGCACACAGTGTTGTGGGCGATGCCGATCTACCCTTTGGCTCTGAGATCTACATTAATCTGTACGAGCT
>VNKB01004171.1:0-18106 GCA_008042735.1 Drosophila leontia
AAAAATATTTATAAATATGTAATTTAAGACACAACAAATGAGCGAACACAAGTTTCACTTCTGTAAGATATACATACATACACTATGCCTAAGGTCTAAATAATAACGAAGCGAAATCGTAAACATTAAGCAAACTCGATGTAGCCTACATAATGTATAATAAAAAGTCGAAAGCTAATATTACTTTATATATAAATATATATTTATTATATACAATAAAATAAAATTTTAAAAATTTAAAGCAATAATCGCCGTGTTCCCTAATCTTTGGCATGCGTTCTGACGAAAACTGGTAAGTTATTGTTTTATTGAAATTACAAATGGGAATAGATTCTAATTGTGATGAGGTAAGTAAATTGACAGCCAAATAATAGAAACTTGATAGGATAATATGGATAACATAATAATTCCGTTTTGATCAAAATAACAATATCTAAGGATTAAAATATCTACAATAATATAAATAACAAACGAAGTAATGTCAACTATTATTAAATTTACCTATAAATATTATAAAAATATACTTTTTAGAAGTACCGGCCGATCATTTAGCAGCTAAATGTTAAAGCCATCCGTTTTGCATAAAATTAAAACATAATTTTAGAAATAATAAAAAAGAACCTGAAATTTGAGTAAACTCAAATTTGTTAAAAATAATCTACGTTGAAATTTTTTTTTTTTTTTTTTTTTTNNATTTTTTTTTTTTTTTTTTTTTAATAATTTCCTAACGTATACCATATGTACATAGTTGACCGTTGAAAGAATATAAGAAAAGCTTCATTTAGATACATAGCTCCTAAACTAAGAGACCAATTTGCGTAGAAACATACACGGGTAGATCGGCTCGGCTGTTGAAGCTGATCAAGAATATATCCCAATAAAGCACCAACTGGTCATGGATGTGGATTCCTACTTCCACTACGGACGGTTTTCGAGTTTTCTGGACATTTGTCTGGGTCCTGTTCCTAATCCTTATTTTATTATTAAGCATTTCTCTTACTGCGGAGCGAGATTATGGTCGGATTAGCTAAATATGTACATATATATGTACAGTGTAACTAAACTGTTCAAAAAGTATTAACAAACGTATAAAGCAATTGAATGAATCACTTCTTATTAATATAGTTTAATTAAATATTTGTTTATTCAAAGGCGCAAAACTTTTCGTTTTTATTTATTTATTTTTTTTTTTTTGTAATAACGATAATAATACTATTTAAACTTTAACAAAAATACAACAAATTTCGTAGAACAAAGGTCTTGGCACACTTATATAATACTTTTTTATGTTACGTTAGATTCCTTGCGCTTGTTCTCCATTTTTCCCAAATTCAGACAAATAGCAATTATTGAAAAATTTTATAATTTTTTAAATTTCTCTGACGCCATGTGCTTAAAAAAAAAAGCCGTTATTAATTTTCTAAAATAGTATTACCAGACAAGGCTAAATAAAAAAAAGAATAGTAAAACTGTAGAAGGTTCTTTTTCTTCATATCTTAACTGGTTTTAAATGTATAAAACAGCTGATAAAGCGGCAACAACAAACCACAAATTGAATTTTTATGCGATACTTATTATTTCGCTTTCCCAACTATCGATATTTCGATAGCTCTGACGTCTCACAGCACAAAACATTTTGCCATCACTATCGAAAAAATGTAAACAAACCAAAAATACAAATTTAATTTATTTCCCGCTGTGGAACAAATTCAACCAAGTTATTGAACTTGTGCTAGATCTTTATGTTCTTTGCCACAAAGAGGAAAATCCGATTTCAGCATGAGACAAATTGTTAATGAAACCCAATTCGAGGATTGGAACTGGCCTGATGCTCTGGCGACCAGCTTCGCCTCCTTGGATACAGAAGGAGCCTCTGGGTCTGCTTTCTCTATCGTAGTTGCCAGTGGTATTTTTATCTACAGCTCTGAATTTGTAAGGCCCTGCTTATTTAGTAAATGACTTAGCTCCTGTGGGCTGCCGAGGTTCCTGCGGTTTTAAGGCTCCAGTCAAGCTCCTGCTGGTGGAACCTCTATCTTTATTTAGATAGTCGTTAGATAGTCGCAAATAGTAAAATAAAGGTCATAATGATTTCATTTAAAATTAGTTTATTAAATAATCCTTTAAAACCGTAATCACTAATTTAGACAGCTGCAAAGAATTAAATTTATAAAAAGAGTGGCTGTCAAACACAAGCTTAACAACACTGTCAGTCAGTGTTTAGTAGGCGTGGGGAAAACTGTCGAAAGTGGTGAAAACAAAATTATAACTCAGAAGAGACTTTAATTACAGAAAAATTGCGTTCAACTATTTTTAACAGAATTTATATACATTTTTGTGCCAAAAAACACCGTTTGAGAGCTTTTCCAGCATGCCTCGTGACCTATCGATAGGCAACACTCGCCAGCAGTACCACTAACCAGCACTACTCGCATATACATACTGCTTTGCCATTTTTATCATGGCGATTTCTTTTTGACATTTCACTACAACTGGTCGCACGTGTTTTCGGGCTAGGCTCTGTGCTAAATTGTAATTGAATCAAAGTGAGTAGCGAAAAAAACTGGGTTTTTGCGTTGATTAACAAGTGCATTCTATCGCCGCCGGCGTCCCCCAGATGAATCCGGAGAAGTTGAAGAAGTTGCAAGCGCAGGTGCGCATTGGCGGCAAGGGCACCCCCCGTCGCAAGAAGAAGATTGTCCACTCCACGCCCGCCACCGACGACAAGAAGTTGCAGTCGTCGCTGAAGAAGCTGTCGGTGAACACAATCCCCGGCATCGAGGAGGTGAACATCATCAAGAACGATGGCACCGTCATCCACTTCAACAACCCGAAGGCGCAGGCCTCTCTGCCGACGAACACGTTCGCCATCACCGGCCACGGTGAGAACAAGACGATCACGGAGATGGTGCCTGGCATCCTCACGCAACTGGGGCCCCAGGACATCAATCAGCTGAAGAAGCTGGCCACCGAGATCGCCAATAAGAGCGCTGCCGGCGGCGCAGCCGGTTCTGCTGGTGCCGATGCCGGTGACGATGATGTGCCCGATCTGGTGGAGAACTTCGAGGAGGTTGCCATTGCCGGCACGAAGGCTGCTGCCCCTGCTGACGGCGAGGTGGCGGCTTCCGCCTAAGAGGAAGGAATCACACCACATACATACATTAACACCGAACACATACAAACACACCAGGTGGAGGAGCGAAGGGGCAGGCAGGTATACAGGGCATGCCGTCCAGCCGGACAACCACAACACACGACCTACAGCACCGGACAACGCCGCCCAATTCCGGACCCTGGCAACGCGCTCGGTTTGTCGCTGGAATAGGCCTGTCCTTCGCCGTCCTCCGCCTCTTTTTTGGGGGTCATGCTACACACTATACACTAAAAAAAAAAAAAAAAACAAAATAAAGGCATCCGAGCGAGCGCTGAACAGAAGCAACACCTACACATAATACCTTACCATAATATGTAACGTACTAAGGGAACCTTCAGACCTAATATAATAGTCATAGTTTGGAAGCGATCAAAATGTATTTTCCAAAGCGATTAAAGCACGTTTCCTTAATCCAATATTGGAATCCAAATCCACTACTAATTTCTCCCAAAACACCCACACACTGCGCTCATTCATACAAACTATATATACAAACACTTTTACGGAAGAAGACGAAGAACACAGGAGGAACAGTGATCAGGGGACGCAACGCAGACACTCCAGAAGAAGTCATTGCCAGGAGGACGGGAATGTAGAGAAGGAGGAATGTATTTTTAGCTATAATTCCCAAATTCCCGTTCCACTTCCAATCCAATTGTAACCCCCACACGCACACCACTCCGCTCCGCCTCCACAGTTCGAAACGTAAACAATGTGCAGTCGCCAATTATTTCAATTTAATGATACCAAAATTGTTGAAAACTTTTATTATAATTTGTAAACTATTTTTTTAGGCCATCATTGCATACATTAAAAGAACTGTAAAAAACATATATCAATTCCATATTTATCTCATTTATTTTGGGCTTTTACTAAATTTATTTTTTTTTCTTGCATAACAGACGTGTGTGTGCGTGTGTGTGTGCCTGGCAACGCTCAATAGGTGGGAAAGGGAGGGAGGTGGCTACGAAAAGCACGCGGCAGTCGAAACTTGTTGACATTGAAATTCGGCAGCTGTCTGCTTAAGACTAAGAAACACGGCCCAGTGGATCGAAGCCCCCTCAGGTGTTTTCCGGGGTTCTGGCCAAAAGGCAAAGGTAAAAGCTGACACCCGGCATTTGTGTATATGTATGTTTGCATTGGTAGTAGAGTGCCTATGCTAGTGTGGGTATGTTTTGGTTTCAAAATTCTCCAAATGAGTCACCTTTAAATTTGCCTTAAATTGCCAATTTTCACGTTGTTGATTAAGGGGAGGCAGAGGCAGGGCTAGTATAACCAGAATGTTTCTTGAAGTTTCCATTTCAATGTTTGCTGATTGCGGTTGGCGAACCTAAGTTCTTATCAGCGTTCAGCGAACCATAAAAACGTATTAAGGCCGATGCAAATCTACACACACAAAAACTGGTATAGTAACGAGGTCTTATTAGAGCTTGAAAAACATGCCAGTTTAATTCATGTTTGTATTGGTTATTTATTTACTTTTACTTCCCCTTTATTGCCGCGGTTTGAATTTGCCGGTAGGACTGCCAACTTGCTGGAAATGGTTCTGATAAATACAGTACATATTGGTTTTAATGGATCATAACTTAGACCAGGGTGTACTCGGTTGGGAGTTTAAGAAAGTATTTAGCACACAAATGTTAAAAGTTTTGTAAATCTGCATATTTTTTAAAGAATTTAATGCGTATTGATTGGTATAAATCGATAACTTTTTAGTGTTGGAAAACGATTGCTTGTACTTTTATTTAAAATTTTCCGTTGCAATACAAAACTTTAAAATGCTTTAAAATAAAAACTTTGTTTACATACAATTATATATTTTCATTCCAGCCATTTCCTGCCACAAAAACCACAAACTTTAAATACACTTAAACTTTTTGCTGTTATCTTTTAACGAATTGTTATTTGGATTAACTAGAGCGTAGGAATTTCCTTTTTACATATGCTACAAACCACCTTACAGACGACACGATTAGAGATTGGAGTGTCCACTCGATGAAACACCTGTGCTCCCGTCTCTGGAATGGCTTTTTTCTGGGGATTCACCCGGATCTGTGGTGTCTTTTGCCTTCGCTCGCTCTCCACGCAGCAGCAGAGCAGGAAGCTTAGAGGCACCGCCTCGCCCTCGTCCAAAGTCTGCGGCAGGTTCCGGTTGCGGGTCTCCGGCAGCAGAAGGCTGGCGAAGCCTCCCAGGATCAGCAAAGCCCCCATCACGATCAAAGGCAGCACAAGCATTTGTTGACCCTGCGAATAAATATATCTTCCATTATAATTATAAAGATTTAAGCAGATTCCCGCAACACTCACCATATGGTTAATCATGGGAATCACTATAGGTCCCACCATTGCCACCACGGAGCTGAAGCTCATGCCCAGGCCCCGCACCACTGTCGGATAGAGCTCTGATGCCAGCAGCGGCAGGACCACAAAGGACGAGCTGATACCCATCTTGCCCACACAGTAGAGCAGCAGGGTGATGCTTGGATAGAGGAAGGTGGCCACACAGGCCACTCCGCCCACGAGCATCGAGATGAAGAGGATCCAGCGGCGGCCAAAGTAGCTCAGTCCCGGCCACAGGAGCAAATACGTGGGCAGCTCCACCGCCCCGGCCAGGAAGAAGTTCCAAATCTCATCGCCACCGAGGGCGGGAGCATAGTAGCTCAATCCCACATAGACACTGGTGTTGGCAAACCAAATAAGAGTGATGATGAGGGTCTTCCGGCGCATATTGGGTCCGCGGAACAAGTCTAGGATGCCGTAGTGGACGCTGGACGCTGACTCCGTCTCGGCTGCCCTGGTGCTGGCCAACTTTCGCTGCAGTCGCTCCACGAAGTCACGGTTCACCCGAACGCCATTCACTCTGGCCATTACCTTGAGGATTTTCATGGCCCTCCTAGTCTTTCCCACCGCCATTAGCCATCTTGGTGATTCCGGCAGAAGGAAAAAACAGGAGAAGAGCATCAACAGGGGCATGGACACCGCCAAGCTGAGCTCCCTCCAGTCCCTGACGACGTAGATAACACCGGCCAACACCACCAAGCCAAGGGAATAGGCAATATTCGAGACGATGGTGCAGAAGACCCTCCTCTCTGGACCCACCAGCTCGATGGCCAGGACATAGGGACTGGCCAGGATCGCGGGTACCGTCAGGCCCACCACAAACCGCAGGCCGAGCCAGGTGTAATAGTTCCAGGCGAAGGCACTCGCCGCACAGGCAGTAATCTCCAGCAGCAAATAGGCGTAGAAGGAGGGGCGTCTGCCCCACAGATCCACCAGATAACCAAAGACATAGTTGCCCAAGAGGCCGCCCACACCGAAAACCACCAAAGCCAGGGTGACTAGGAAACTGCGGTCGCACACCAGGTTCCACTGCAAGGAAAAAGAATATATGTTAAAAAGTATTAACAAAAGGCACGGCAACCCACCTCCTGCACCACAGTACTGGAATATATTGACCGGTCGTAGTGCCAGCCATGCTGGCAGGGCACCACACGCGCCGGATCCGGCTGAAGCCTCAGCAGGTCCTCGGCCTGCTGTCGCATCAAGTCCGGAGGCGGACGATACTCCAGAAAGCGCACTATATCGCTGTAGTTCCTCGCATACATGGAGCACTCGGCAAAGCCGCCGTGACGATTGCGCGGAATGCTTAGGTTCTTCACCAGCTGGACATAATCCTGGTTCCAGGGCTCCAGCTCGGGAACCCGACACCAGTGCTGCGGCGTGGCAGCTATGAATAACTGACTGAAATATCCCATTATATGATTTAGGGTTTTAATTATTACATAAGCATTCATTACTTGAACTATTGCATTTTCTAAGTGCTTAAAGAAATGCAATGGAAATCGAACCTTTGGGTCTGAAATTAATTAACTTAACATTAGCCGGGCAGCATTTGAATCGATTTTAAATCCAAATATGGTTTTTAAGGCACTCTGGACCTTGCCATAAATTTTATTTAAATTAAGATGGTGTTTGTAAGACCTTTTGGGATTAAATATGATTTCGGTTATGAAAAGATATTGAACGACATTAGCTCCTAAAACCCTGTGGGATGTCTTTCCATAAAACTCTCTCGTAATACCATTGAAAAAAGTTCAAGTTCATTAGGAAAACCATTATGAAAAAGCCCGAAACTCTTATAGAAGGAGACCCACCTATAGGCGTGAAAGGCACAAGGCAGGGCTGCCGGCAGTAGAACAGAACAGATGATAAACTTCTGATAGAGGCCAAAGGAGCCCACCTCCCGCAGCACCTCGTCAAAATCCATGTCCGCCCGCCAGTTAGAGATTCGCACAACTGACGATCACCTTGTCCACTTCCAGCTGTAGTCCAGGAACTAGCGGCACGGCAGGGGCTGATTGGACATAATTACATTACGGCTCTCGTGCACATTAATTAATTGGACACCGCGGCGTGGACAAGGTTCGAACTAGTTGAGCAGCGCCCCAAATCCCGTCCCACTCCCAGATCGCAGACCCAAATCAAAGCGAGCTCTCGAGCTCGGCGGAGGGTTAGCTAGTCGGTCTGTATTTCTTGGTGGCCAAGGTGGCATTGGGATCTAAACACTGGACACTGGTATAAAATTAAATTACATATCTCTAGAGGTGCAATGGAAACTATGGAAGACCGGCGCGACAACGTCTAACTGCGGGACAGTCCGATTATTGTAAGAATGTACATGAAGATGTTGACAATATCCAGGTAGAGGTTCAGGGCCGCGAAGATATACTCCTCCGGACTGATGGAGTACTTGTGGTTGCCGCCCAGCATCAGCTGGGTGTCGTACACCAGATAAATGGAAAAGAGCAGCGCTCCCAGAGAGGCGTAGAGCAGAGCAAACACCTTGCCCGGAATGAAGATGGCGATTATTCCAAAGATGATGAATACCACAAGGCAGGCCACCAGCACTCCGCCGCACATGGTGAAGTCCCATTTGGTCTGCAGGGCGAACAGGGTGAGGCCAAGAGCCACCGCTGCCGTAATGCCCACTGCAATGAGCACCTCATCCGCCTCGTACTGGCCGGCGATCATGCCCAGGAGGAAGGACTCGGCGAGTGTGAACAGGAACAGGAAAATGAAGTTCAGTGGCGTCTTCCGGCGTACGCTCTCGCAGCAGGCCATGCAAATCATGGTCACAATAAGAACGGCCTGGAAAATTAAAAGAGAATTTAAATGGGTTAGGAAAAGTTCGGGAGCTTGGGAACAATATGTCAGAGTCCTTAAACAATGTAGTTTGCGGTTTTTTTTCATTTCTCGATGTGTTATTACAATAAATCCTCCCAAATAACAAACCTTGTGATAGCTAAGAAATTCCTATATTTAGCACATAAATAATGGAAACTTTTGATATCGCCTAAGTTATAAATTATTGGTAGCTTAATATGAATTTATATGATTCAAAAATTACCTGGAACAATTAAAAAACTTACCAAAGCAATCCATAAAAGTGCTGGATTCTTTTGCACCCATTCCTGGGAAGCTTTCGAGAAGGTAAACACACAAACGAAGCCGAAAGTGATCAGCAACTGGCACTAAAAATAGAAAATGAAAGTGATTATAGATTAAAAGAAAATTAATAAGTATACATTTATAATTAAAAATCTTGAATGATTAAAGAAGATAAATAGAAGGCAGTAAACTGAATTAAACTTCTTTAACAGTCATATTCATATTTTACTCACTGAGTTAGAAAACCTCATTTACTTAAAGAAAAACCAATATTGATGACCAATTCCAAGCGATATCTATTCACTCACCATCAATATCAGGTAGACCTTCCGAATGAATCCCTTCCTGATGCTCTGGTCATCGAAGGCAAAGCTCTTGTCCGCCTCCGCATCTGTGTATGCGCCCGTTTCATCGCCTGTGTGGTTGGAGGACAGATCAAGGAAATAGAGGAGTTAATGACGTGACTAACCGTACTGGAAATGGTTGGCGCTGCTCATGGCCTTAATCGCTGTGACTAACTAACAATAAAGAAGAGCTCTCTCTGCCGCCGGCTACGTGCGAGTGGTTCAGCTTATTGGCGAACCCTTTCCAGGTGTTCACATATGGCCGACGACGATTCCAGATTAGCCGCAACGCGCTTATCACAGACCACTCACCACACTCTTTGCTACAGATAAGAGGTACTGATGTATGTGTCTGGGTGAGTAACTGATATCACCACGCCACAGGCAGCAGTGTTCAATACACTCTCCCATTAAATGGTAAAGTGAATCACGGAGGCCCAGAAAGAACCATCCCCGTCTGTCTTATCGGGTGCAATTGGGCCAATACATGGAGATTTCAGCAACTCGTTTAGTGCTCTTTCCACTGCAGTCAGGTTTATATTACAGTGGATATATCTTATCTGAAAGCAATTTGCCTGCCAAAAACTCCTTCGATTGGTCTTAACCCATACTTGCCTTGCTGGTAGTGATACATTTTATGGCTACGCCTTGCTGGAATTCACACGAGCTACTGAATAGGTCAACCCGAAAACTAAAACACGCCGTAACTCTGTGGCAACTTGGCCCGACTGTCGAAGATAACAAAGTAAACTCGGTGATTCGGTGACTTCCAGTGATAAAGCGAAAAGGTATTCTCGATAAAGGTGTAGAAGTAATCCAACCGCCGGCTATGCTCTCCTCTTGCAGACTAAAGTTGCATCTGGTTGAAACTTACCCGGCTGGCAGAGAGAAGCCCCACAATGCCTGGGCTCTGTGGCTTTAATAAATAGATGCGCTTTATTGTGTGACTTTAAACTCAGTGTCGCTGCTTAGTTTACAATGTTCGGTCCTTGATTCGGGATTCCGCGCGCGGATTACAGACAGTTTTAATTCGTTTTTACATAACAACGGCAAGCCAGGTTGCTTTAATATATCCCACATAAATATATATATGTTTACACGTGACTATTTATTGTTGGTTGTGGTTTTGTGTGTATCTGAATGGCATATCATTTGGTATACATACATATATATATATTATTATAATGTTTGTTTTTTTTTTTGTTTTGGGAATTTTGAAGAACATCATCCAGTTAACACAGTGCCCTCAACTTAAGCAGTAATACAAAATACACAACGAAAAGCAAGTAAGTTCGCCTCACCTTAACTGACATTTAGAACTAGAAGGAAACACCGGAATCAGACAAAAACACAACGCGAAATAGAGATATAGATCGTAAGTAATTTGAGTAATTCGTTAGTTTGAAGAGATTGCCTTCACTTCCTTCGGGGGGCAAAAGGTGTGAATACCGATGAGATTACGCGCGACAACAATATTCATATTCCGGCTAAAGCTTGACCCGGCCTAAACTGGTAAACAACATAACGGAAATCGTGCGAGAATTAGTCGCGCGAAGCTCCGATTATAGTAAGAATGTACATGAAGATGTTGATGATGTCCAGGTAGAGGTTCAGCGCCGCAAAAATGTACTCCTCGGGGCTGATCGAGTACTTGTGCTCGCCGCCCATCATCAGCTGGGTGTCGTAGATCAGGTAAACGGAGAAGAGCAGCGCCCCGATGGAGGCGTACACAAGCGTTATGATCTTGCCCTTCATGAACATGGCCACGATGCCGAAGATCAGGAATACCACCATGCAGGCGATCAGGACGCCGCCCATCATGGTGAAATCGTACTTGGTCTGCCAGGCAAACAGTGTCAAGGCCAGGCAAACCGCTGCCGTAATGCCCACCGCCAAGAGGACCTGTCGCAAAGAGGAAAATGTAAAATTAACTCGAAAGGGATAAAGCTCAGCCCACTCACCTCGCTTGGAGCATATCTAGTGGCCGAGACTCCCATTAGGAATGACTGAGCTGCCGTGAATAAGCCGAGGAATATAAAGTTGGTCGGCGTCTGGCGGCGCACACTCTCGCAGCAGGCCATGCAGAGCATGGTCACAAGCATCACGCCCAGGGCCACCCAAAAGAGCCATAAGTTGCGCTTGGCAAAGTTCTGTGTGCCCTGGTGGAACACGAATAGGGCAACGGCTCCAAAGGTGACCAGGAGTTGTCCCTGCAAGGAGAGGAAAGCAAAAACGTTACTAGGGTTGGCGTAGAAACGAAAAGATAATAAATCTGAGGAGCTTCAGGAGCCACTACTGGTCCATCCCTGTACTAGAGGAACTTATTCTTTATAAATTATAAATTATCTTCATCCATTATCCATTACTGAATTACATAAAATTTAAAATACTCTACTTAATAACTGTTAAAAAATTCAAATTGCGAAGTCCTAAGCGTTCTTCAAGAACAATGTTTACAAAACAAAACAAAAATCTTGTTTTTCTAGTTAATAAGTCGCAAATATGCAAGATATCCGGTTTCAAATGCTATACAATGAAACTGAAAGCTAAAAAATGTTACCAAAAAAAAAAAAAACAAGTTCTTATATTCTCACAATTCAAAGTTGATTAGAATAACGAACCTCGAAGAAGCTTGATAGAAATTAATTAAAACAGTAAACTACCTAAATTTAGGGCTGAGAGTTCCCCAACAACCCCGACACTCACCATCAGAATCAGGTACACCTTGCGAATGAATCCACGGCGGATGCTCTGGTCGTCAAAGGAGAAGTTCTTGGGCTGGCTCTCCGGATCGTCGTAGGCCCCGTAACCACCAGCCGACGGTGGTGGCTGGATGAAACCCGGCTGGGGAGCATAGCCGCCTGGCGGTGGTCCCTGTCCGTAGGGCTGACCATACGGCCCCTGTGGATAGGGCTGGGCGCCTCCTTGGGCGTACGGTGGATAGCCCTGTGGTGGTCCCTGCGGCGGATAGCCTCCGCCGCCATAGCCACCTTGAGGTGGATAGCCACCGCCGTAATTGTACTGCTGGTTTGGATCTGCGGGATGAGACATGGGGCTATAGTTCAACGCTGATACAGAGATATATGTATGTTCAAGACTTTCTGCTAGAGCATTCTAGCTACGAAGAAGTGTAAGATCTAAATGAGACGCTCTTCGCTCACGAGTCGAGCTATCAAGCATCGCGCATCCACGAGTACTCTATCGCAAATATGTACATTCAACCATGATAAGACAGAACATGTTACGAGCTCGCTAAGTGTGTGTGGGGGGAAAAGTAACGATGAAATAATGAATCATATTATAAGGGGCGCGCTCCAGGGCACTCGGAGGAGCATTCAACGAGTCAGCACACCCCGGGGACAAACAAAAGCATGCGATTATTGTAAACCAACCGGAAAGCAGAACAACTCGCTTAAAAATCAAGTGAATAAACCTTGGTATTGGGGGTACTGGGGAACACTTTGCCAGGACATTATCGCAGATCTCGCTCGCTGCCTTTTGCTCTTTCTCTTTGGGGAATTCTACTGCCGATACACACACTGCTGTGGAGTAGAGACCCAAGAAACGATCCATTAGTTCGGCTTAGCCCCTTCGCACTCACCTTGCATTTTGCCCTCGCTTTGGTATTGGTTGTGTTTGTGTTGCACCGAGTTTAATGTATATTTTTACCTGCAAGCAGAAATAATAGAAAATTATTAGCGTTTGTTTTTTGCGGGCTAATTTAATTAGTGGGTAAACGGATATGCATGACTCTGGGTTGAGTTTCACTCTTTTTGTGTGGCATGCCACTTTAATTATCAATCAATTTGACACATTATACTAGCTACTTTCGCTATGTATACCCTTCTCAGCGAGTATTATTATGACGTAGTCAAGAGGACAACACAACACAATAAATGTTTTATTTACTTTATACAATACAGGACGTTCTAGAATCCACTGAGAGTTTCAATTGATTTATGACTTCTGGAATAAGGAATCCCAAAAGAATTAGAAATATAAATCACTTGACATGTATTTAAGAGTCAACTGTATAATATTCTTGGAAACTGAATGAATAACGAAAAAATGTATTTATTTTAAGTGGAATCGATAAGTCAGAGTTTAAGAAAATATAACAATGAGTCTAATAAACAAAAATATTCTATAAGGGTATTTAATCTTCCGTTTTCCAAAAAGTTTGCTTCCTTTATGGTGCAAAAACTTTTGTTTGTTGTGGCAAAAATGACGTGTGCCTTTGAAGCTTTTGTCCGTGGGTGTGGAAGTGCTCCTAAAATGGCTGGCAACGTTTAATACAAACACAGCCAACGGCGACCCTGCAAACTTGTACGCTTTAATCTAGTCGCAACTATTAAATTGGTTCAGCTGTACGGGGATAGTCACACGCGTAAATAATACATACACAAGTGCTGCTGCACGGTAAGTACTCGACGAAAACGGTGACTCACTCCGGCGCTGGCCAGCTTCTCGAAATTACCGGGGAAGCACACCATTAGAAAAGTGATAGCAGGACCAGGAGCCACCCCAATTACCAAATTAGCCTCTTAACGGGTATAATTACCTCTGGATTACGCACTTATTCGATGAAAAACAAACAAATTGCTTTTGTTTTTCTTGTTAATTGTTTCCGAAAAATCGAACTAGAGATGAGACGGAGGCGCAGATGTAATCGATTAAGCGCGCTCGCGGCATGTTATCGATGTTTTGCTCACAAGTTTTTATGAGCGCGAAAAAAAAACATAAAAAACTTTGAAAATATTTTACAAATAAAGTAACAGAAACGTTTAGTTAGTTTTGAATATAATTCTCTCAGCTACTGGTATTTGCTTTTTGTAAAACATAGTGCACATTCCTTTTAAGTGTGACCAGCTGCCGAGGAGGGAAAATCCAGTGTTTTTCCTTATCCAAATTTGGCTTTCTAAACGAAACTCCCGGCGGGCACACTGCACCAACGCGAATTCCGTGGATTTCACGGCGTGAATTTTTGTCGTTTGTGAATAAAAAGGGCAGAATCCAAGTGGTAAGGCGCGTGCACTTGTCTGCACTATTGAAATGATTAACACATCAGGATAAGGGCGAGTGGCCAGTGCCTACACTGCATCACCACAAGTGTCGCGTGTTTAGGTTATGTGCCAGACGAGCCGCATAGACAAAGAAACCCCTACACCGCCCCCGGCCAGATCCCCGGGACGTATTCCCCAGACATATGGGGAGCCGTGGGCGGAGATCGGGTGACTGAACTGCAGTCAGGAAGTTAGTGCCACTTTTTCGCAAGCGGTTCACCTCATCCGCCGCGGGGTATTTATAGCAGCGTGACGCAACGTGTGCAAGTTTCCATCCTGTTGCTTATCAACGTCGACTCGTGCGGTTTACGGTCTAGTTTTTGTGGCACCCCACTAAAAGATATACCCCCCCCCCTTCCTCTCTCCGCTTACAGCCGTTTTCGTGCATTCCAAGATGGTCGAAGACAAGGAGAATGTGGCCAACGGGGAGCAGGTCTCCAAGAAGGGAGCCAAGAAGCAGGCCAAGGCCGCAAAGGTGAGTGCCGCTCCGATCTGGGGACGTGGCGTGTTTTGAACCTGCGATAACAACCTTATCTCTTCTAATCCACAAAGAAAGCCGAGCAGAAAGCTGAAAACGCCTCGGCGGCTGCTGCCAACAATGCAGGAGGCGATTCTGCCGAGGATCACGCCGCCGGACGCTACGGTCTCTCGGAGATGATTCAGTCCAAGGACAAGCGCAGCGAACGTAACTTTGTGCCCGTCCATGAGCTGAGCGGCCAGGTGGGCAAGGCAGACCTCGTTTGGGTGCGCGGCAGGGTGCATACATCACGTGCCAAGGGCAAACAGTGCTTCCTGATCCTGCGCCAACAGAGCAGCACGGTGCAGTGCATCCTGGCCGTGGGCGACATCATATCCAAGCAGATGGTCAAGTTTGCGGGCAAGTAAGTGCGATTTCGTCAGCGAAAGCTACATACATACATACATTGAGATGCTGTAATAGCCCCTCAGAAATGTGAAATACTTTTTTCACATTTAATTCTGAAATTTAAAACTTAATACCTTACTCCTTGCAGTATTCCCAAGGAGAGCATCATCGATATCCAGGCCAAGCCAGTGGCGGTGTCCAGCAAGATCGAGTCCTGCACGGAGCAGTCGCTGGAGCTGTGCGTTGAACAGATTTTCGTGATTTCGCAGGCCAAGGCCCAGTTGCCGCTGCAAATCGAGGACGCCTCGCGTCCCGAGAACGCTGATGATGTCGATGGCTTGAATATTCGCGTGAACCAGGACACGCGCTTGGATAACCGAGTGCTGGACCTAAGGACACCGGCGAATCAGGCCATTTTCCGGTTGGAGGCGGGCGTGTGCCGCCTGTTCCGTGACATTCTCACCGATCAGGGCTTCACCGAGATCCACACGCCCAAGATCATATCGGCGGCCAGTGAGGGTGGCGCCAATGTGTTCACCGTGAGCTACTTCAAGGACTCGGCCTATCTGGCGCAGTCACCGCAGCTGTACAAGCAAATGGCCATTGCCGCCGATTTCGACAAGGTGTACACCGTGGGTGCCGTCTTCAGGGCGGAGGACTCCAACACCCATCGCCACTTGACCGAGTTCGTTGGCCTTGATCTGGAGATGGCCTTCAAGTACCACTACCATGAGGTGCTGCACACGATCGGTAACACGTTTACGGCCATTTTCAAGGGACTGCGCGACAAGTACGCCCGTGAGATCGAGTCGGTGGGCCAGCAGTACAAGGTGGATGCCTTCAAGTTTCTGGAACCTCCGCTGATCCTGCAGTTCGCCGAGGGCGTGGCCATGCTTCGCGAAGCGGGCGTAGAGACTGGCGATGAGGAGGATTTGTCGACGCCCAACGAAAAGCTGCTGGGCCGTTTGGTCAAGGCCAAGTACGACACCGATTTCTACATCCTGGACAAGTTCCCGCTGGCGATAAGACCCTTCTACACGATGCCCGACCCGAACAATCCCGTATACTCCAACTCCTACGACATGTTCATGCGCGGCGAAGAGATCCTGTCCGGCGCGCAGCGCATCCACGATCCTGAGTACTTAATGGAGCGGGCCAAGCACCATGGCATCGGTAAGTGTTTGTCTCGTACGATTTTTATAGGCAGATAGTGGCCTTTTAAAGACCGAGCGTTTAATTTTTCTCCACTTTTAAACACAAAATTGATTAACTGAAATAGTCATCTGTTTAAATAACAATACTATTTAGAGAAATATTAAGGTCATCTAGAGTCGCGCACTATCTTTAAATGTACAATAACTTAAACACAATAATGATACTATTAAAGTGAATATCTTATCAGTAAAACTCATTCAATAGCAGATAAGAAACGATATCTTGTGATTATAACTGTAAGCAATAATATTTACCATTGTTTTTTTTTCCAGATACCTCAAAGATAGCGGCATACATCGAGTCGTTCCGCTACGGATGTCCCCCTCATGCCGGTGGCGGTATCGGAATGGAGCGAGTGGTGATGCTGTACCTGGGATTGGACAACATTCGCAAGACCTCCATGTTCCCCCGCGATCCCAAGCGGTTAACGCCTTAAACTAAATCAACCCGAACTCAAACAACTTTAATGTGAATTAAATTCGATGAAACTATTGTTTTACTTTCCCCTGTGACTTTCCAAGCATCAAGTTCTTTTTATTTCGTAGTCGTATGTGTTTTTCCCCTATTTCTCAAGACTAACATGCTGCGCCGGGTTGTTTTAAACAACGAAGAAAAAAAATCAGAAAACTGTACGAGAGAAGACTGCATAGGGTCAGATTCAATTGAAAATTAGCAAGAAAATAAATAATTGCGCGGATGTTTTGTACTTCAATAATGGTCTTTGATTTTTAATTGGTTGTTGGTTAGATAAAGGGAAAGCATTTGGATCTTAGAATTTTATATTTTCTGTAGCATATTTTAAAGCGTTCCAATTGGAACATAGTGGGGTATACATCTATTTATTTGGGATATATACATATGTAATAGATATTGGAAACTGTATTGGATTGACCAAGAAAATATTCGTTTTAAAATTAATTTAACCATTAACGTATTAAAAGGGTCTGAGTTAAATTGATCGATTTTATAGATAAATTCAACATAGTTTAAAAATTAAATTGAAATAGGAAGTATGACTGCTTGGACATATGAAACAAAATATCTCAGAAGAGATTATAAGAACTAGAGCTTTAAAATTTGTGTGCTTGTGTTTGTTGTACGGAGATCAAGATTGTTTTAAAATTTGCGTACCCTATTTTCCGCTCCACAAATCAGAAAAGCAGCAATTAAGGTAGGTATTCAAACGAATTACCGCTTCGAGTAAATGAAACATGTGCGAAGGTAATAAACATGGAAGTTATTGTACAAATACGTTACTGACAACAACATCTATGTAAATTCGAGAATAAAGCCCCAATTAATGTTTCCAGCAACAGTTTTCCTTATGTAAATGTTCCTAGCAGCAAGTTCCTTAACATGTCAACATTTTCTTCAATGTTTCGCCCTGTTATTTAATTTTCGAGCAATGCTTTGGTTACCGGGTATCTCACAGTCGGTCCAACTCGACGACCGCGATTCGCTATTGAATTAATACGTATAATTAACGGCAATTATGCTTTAATCAAGGGGACAATTTTCCAATGTGGCCTTCAAACTTGAGGAAAGTAAAGCGTCAAACACCTCATGAGGTCTTCGATTAGTCAACTTCAGAAAAAATTTTAGGGATTAAAATTAAAAAATACTTTAAAACACTTTGATAAATTTTAGATGTTTTTTAATTGTTGTTTAGTTTATAAATTGCAATATACCATGAATAAAAACCCTTTGTCACGAGTACTTTATGAAAGCAGCCTGGAAATTACACCGTTTATCTTGGACTGTTTTCCTCTATTTGCGTGACTTTCCAATATGTTTTGTTGTTATTCTTTCCGAGAACTCGTAATCTTGACTGCAGCAATCAAAGCCAGTAGCTGCTCCGCATCCTGCACCTTGTCAGCCGGGTATCAGCAGCGAAATAAAACGGGGAAAAGGAGCAGGCACAATAAATTGTATTCATTTGCAATCAGATTATTATCAATACGTATACGTCACGGTGCTCGGGTGGCGGGGCAGGAAGTGTTGGAAGGAGGAGGCTCTCCGG
>VNKB01004180.1:1410-24979 GCA_008042735.1 Drosophila leontia
TTAACTGGGGGGTAAGGTATTTAATTTTTTTTTTTCGTAATTTTTTTTTTATTTTTTATTTTTAAGGCCTAATATCTTAAGAATATTGTGTCCAAGTTTTACATCGATCATGGGAAAATTGACGAAGTTATGCAGAGTTGAACGAAGGTCGGTTGGTGTTAAATGCATAAGAATCACAAAGTTTAAAGCGCTCTCCTGAAAAATTCAATTTTTCAAATCGGTGTACACGATTACAGAAAAACTACTGAACCGATAGATTTGAAATTTGGCACACACATTCTTTAACTAATTCCTCAGGTATTCACGTCGGCCTTTTTTTAATTTTTAATTTTTATATATTTTTAAATTAAGAAATAAGGTTTTTTTTTTTAGTCAAAAATCGGGTTTTTGACTTTAAAATTTCTTATCCTTTAACGAATGAGGTATACTTTTTATAAATCGGATGATCCTGTGGACTGTTAGGATGTACACCGCAAAAAGGAGGCGACTCGGGAGATTTCTTATAACTTCTCTACCTCTAAAAATTTTTCAATACAAAATTTATCAAAAATTATTCAAATGTTGTGTTATTATATGGTATTTAATTCATTAAGCTAACTTTGGCCGTTCCGTCACAATAATTTTGAAAAGTAGCCTTTTTTGCACCGAATTAACCTAACCGATCCAGAAATGAGTAGAGTTTATTACGGAGCAACAAAGATTCGCAGATTGATACACGGTCGAAAAGGTTTTTTTGGGATAACTCATAAGGCACCCTTACATCGAGCTTTTTTGTTAAATTTTTCGACTTTAAATGCCTATGGACTGTTTCCGTGCTCAGTTGCAGCTCCTCTGCGATGGTTCTAATAGTCACATGACGATGTCGATCCACTATTTCCATGATTTTATCCGTATCAATGGTCACTGGTCGTCAGGAAATCTTCGGTGTTTCGGTATCAAAATTGCCACTTCGGAATCGCCTAAACCACTGTTCGGCGATTTGGATCGAAAGTTTGTTATCTCCTAAGACAGCAAAAATCTGTCGGCAAGATTCCGCAGCAGTTTTTCCCTGTGCGAAATAAATTTTCAAAATTGCCAGAATTTCTGCGGTTGTGAACTCCATTTCAATCGATTGTAACTTTTTAACGTGGAAGCTCATGTAAATAATCTATATATCATTATAAAGGTGATACCAATACCTTTCAAAAAATATACAACATTGCCATGTAAGATTATATTTGACTTCACAAGCGAAGTGCGAAATTTGAATGTAAAAACCGGTATGTGATTACCAAACAACCTAATATATATATATATTTTTTTTAATTGACCCGTTTTTAGAAAAAATTATTGGAGACCGATTATTCTTTGCATATGGTAGCCAACGATATAACGAAACTTTTATAAAAGTTTCAGTAATATAATGATTCAAAACTTCGAATAGAGGTGAACTGAAAACAGTCGTAGAACGGAAAAAACATGGTACAACATTGGAATTGGAACTTGTCGCTCGTGGATGATATTTTCCAAGATAAGGCTAAAGATGAAAGTCCGACCCAATAATGTTGGATATTCCGGAAATAGACTATTATATACTTAATTCATTCCAAGCCTAGTCTATAACTATATACTTAATCAAGATATAACATTAGTCTCACTTATTACTTTGTTCAGCAAATATTTTATTTGTTTTTAAACAAAAGGTGTTGGTTGGGAAGCAGTTTTTCCTTTTCTTTATTAACACTATAATTCACACCTAATATTGTGTCTGTTTCTTCTAACAGGACTGCAACTGGTTTCGTATAGTACCATCCTAGTCTCTCATCAAGAGTTCTATCATACCAATTTCTGCATTACTGCTTACTCCTTGAGTACTACACTTGATCCAAGCAACGGTCATCCAGAAAGCTATAATGTCCTTCTGAGGGCTTTTGAGGTCGAAAGGGCCAACGACACACATTTTCAATAATCTGGGAGGATTCATAAGCAAAGACTAGTTTCGAAGCCAGACACATGGGCTTACGAATCTATCATTGCAAAACGTAACGCAATGAAGCAATCATTTCCTACCCTATAAAGCATATAACTTCTAGAATAGTATCAAAAGCCGAGTCGATCTAGCCATGCCCATCTGAATAAAACTGTGCAAATAGTTCTTTATATATAAGTCGGAACAGGCCAGATAGGAGGACTACATCACATACATTCCTGCCCAGCATTATAAGACACCCAAAAAAATTTTACTTTTGACCCTCTTAGGAAAATCAAGGAGCATATTACAATAAAATCAAATATGCAGAATTGAAGCTTAATGAATTCTCCTTAAAAACAGATTTTTTAAGTATTGTTAAAAAAGCAGAAAATCGCGATTTTTGGCATGCCTATTACTGTATCAAAACTATACGACGTGCTTTAATTATGGCGGATAGAGGGAAAGACTTGGTCTCAAAAAAATGTTTAGATTTTATTATTCTTAATAATATTATTATTATTAATAAATTGGAAATAAATTGCCGCGTAGAAGTTTGTTATCCGACGAGAAAATGGGAAGAATAAGGGCGTCGGCCTGACCGTGGTGATGCTAGAGAGCGGAAAACGTCTTTTAGTAGCTTCCTGCTACATTGCACACGACAGGACGGCCCCACCAGAAGAATTCATGAGCCTGGCAGAAGCCAGTCCAAAGGACCGGCAACTGCTCGTGGGTGAGGAACACACCTTTGAAGGTCCCACCTCCTCAAACGTGCTAGATCTTACTCTTATAAGGAGACAAGGTACTTTGGTATCAGAATTGAAAGTTCTTAAGAGACCATCCTTCTCAGATCATAAGTACATACGGTTCCAATACGCATTCGAACACTCCAAACCAAAACAATCAGTCTTCCGAAACCCCGGCGAAGACATAGAAAAGTCCCTAGAGACCCTCTCCCAAGAACTGCTATCATGACCCATATATCGGACACCAAAAAGAGGACCAGGCCACCCTGGTGGAATAAGGACTCTTCACTCCGACGAAACAAACTCAAAAAATTCTTCAAAATCGCCGATATCATCAATGAGGAATACAAAGTCCTACTAAGGGACTAAAAGAAGGAAATACGCAAGGTGCAGAGAAACTCGTGGAGAAACTTCTGCTCCAATATAGAGACGGGGCATTCAAAAACGTTACCACAGACGCAATAATGGATCGCCTAGAAGCGACCACGCTATCAACTTGTGGAAATCTTCTTAGTTGCCGGCGCACAGAGGCGCGCCGCAAGGTGGTGTCCTATCGCCCCTCCTATGAAATCTGGTGGTAGACCTAATCAAGAGATTCGAAAGATACCAGCTTATGCGAATGACATAAGCATAAATATCACGGGAGTCTGTCCATCGACCCTCAGCTCGATCATGGAACGACGCTCACGGAGATATGTGAGTGGGCGGAGAAGGTAGATCTCAATATCAAAGCGGATTAGACGGACCTCATTCTCTTCACCAAGAGATACACGGTGACGCAGTGGATCCCCCGAAAACACAAGTCAAATACCTTGGCATTGTACTTAACAGGAAGCTGACCAATGTAGTAGAGAGGGTGAAAAAGGCCACCATAGCGCTATATGCAGGCAAAAAGATGATTATGGCGGTATGACACTCTAATTAAGTTTTCATTAATTATCTACATCATTAGAACCTTGAAAGAGACCAGTATATGTGTAATTTAGCTTGGATTATTTTGGTAACACGACTACGGTCACACCGGCCCTAAAAGGTAAACAAAAACACGGACGCCATTCGCAGCGTATTACTATGAATTTCTGAATTCCTCGTCGAAGTATTCTTGCATAAATAAATGCAGAATCCTTTAAATTTATGTTTTTAACCTATAATGCTTAAATTTATTCAATTATTACCAAAAAAAAATTTTAATTAATTTTAAAGCGCAAGAATTTTCAATTACAATTTCCATCGAGTATCTAGTATATTTTATGAAGATCTATCGATTATCGCGGCAACGAAATAGCTAATGCATTATTCTAATGCATTGCATTGAGTAAAACGCTATAGCGCTGTCAAATCTTTAATGAAGTCTCTAATTAATGCGCCAGTGTCATACGGCTATTAGGAGCACATGGGGCTCCTGACGAACTCTAATGCATTGGGTCTACATATCGGTGGTGCGTCCGACTCTGCTGTATGGAGTCTTAGTGTGGTGGTAACCCCGCGGCAGGCACTGCTCTGCTTATCAGGGGCGCTGATCGGGATATATTCCCTAGATATCGAAGCGCAACTGACAGCAGGGAAGGCGGCACAACGTCTGGTTGCATCAGGTCACTGCCTGTCTGCTGCACATGCAGAAAAGCTGGGTATTACCGACAACGCCAAATGCCGAAAATGTGATGAATCAGAGGCAACCGAAACCGTGGAGCATCTCATTTGCAAATATCCGGCCCAACGAGGGCAAGGATGAAATACCTAGGCTCTCCGGTTCTGGCATCGCTAGGAGATACCTCCAGGAGGAAGCCAGGCGAACTCCATGCCTTTTCGAAAAACACCTTGATCTTCAAGAACGTCGAAACTCGCAAAGATTGTCTCTAGGTTCATCCAGGAGTTTCCCCGGATAGCTATGGGCCATATTGGCCTTGTGTGGCCCCTCGAGGGCCGTCCGGACTAAACTAACCTTCTAACCTTCAACATTATTGAAAATCCGCCGCCCCTGAATCGTATTTGAAAGGGACCATTTAAGGGTTGTCAGCGGCCCAACGAGGGCAAGGATGAAATACCTAGGCTCTCCAGTTCTGGCATCGCTACAAGATGCCAGGCCAGGCGAACTCCTTGCCTTTGCGAATCGATTTAAAGGTGCAACCACAAAATAATTATTTAAAAATAAAGTATATTATTGTAGCTTTAGGTAATTCAGTTATGCAATAATGTTCCAAAAACCTCAAAGAATAAAATACAATTAACATTTGCCATTTACATGAGTAAAAACTCCAAACAAGCTACCGTAGTTCTTTTTTTTTTAGATATGAAATGACATAATTAAAAATTATATCAATGTTGATGCTTTCATAGGACTCTTTCATTTTATTTGAAAATATAAAATAGGCAAAAAATATATAACAAATCTTTTATAGCAGTCTTTCAATTTGTAAGATGTTATCAACCAAAACATCGGAAAACATCGCTAAAAAAGCATCACTAATCTGAATCCGCCAGCCAAGTGCCAGTCTGAAGCTAACAGAGACGTAACAGAGGAAAATACGAATCCGTAAGGATTTTTCGGAAGTGAAAACTAGAAAAACATGCCAGGGAAATCCGAATCCGAGTAGATCTTGCGGAAGTGGAAACTTGAACAGAATTACATCTTTATACTTATATATATACTTTATAGGGTCGGAAACGTCTCCTTCACTGCGGTGCAAACTACAGACTGAAATTATAATACCCTGCAAGGGTATAATAAAAAAAGATAAAATGTTATCAAACTCTGTTTTGTGTGTGTTGTCAGCATTTAAATCTATAATATAAACATCAAAACCAATTTGCAAGGGTATACAAACATCGCCGTGCCGAAGTTTGCTTCCTTTCTTGTTTTAAAATATTTTCATTTACTTTGAAACCATTTTAAATTTTTAAAAAATTATTTATTTTATGCACCCTGGGAACGATCGGTAAATGCAGAGGAAAATGAAAAACTAGATCTACAACTGTTGCTGAAAATAAGTTAGGCGCGAAAATGCTCGAAAACTTTCCACCTGCCATTTGGCTGTCGGATTCAGATCCGCAAAACCAGAAATTAATTATTTTAAAATACAATGCGATTGTGTAAATTGCAAATGTTAATTTTATTTCATTCTTTGATGTGTTTATGGTATTATTGGATAACTAAATTAGCTAAAGGTAACATGATTTATAAATAATTATTTTGTGAGTGCCCCCTATTCGATTCTATGTTTTAGATGTTTATTGCCTCGAATATTACAACTCTTTAGAAAGATTGGGTATAGTATTTAATTTTTTCTTTATTTTTAAGGCCTAACATCTTAAGAATATTGTGTCCAAGTTTTACATCGATCATATGAAAATTGACGAAGTTATGCAGAGTTGAACGAAGGTCGGTTGGTGTTCAATGCACAAAGTTTAAAGCGCTCTCCTGAAAAATGCCATTTTGAAAATCGGTGTACACGATAACTCAAAAACTACTGATCCAATCGGTTTTGGAACATAACTTCTGTAGATAAATCTACAGGTACTCACGTCGAGCTTTTTTTAATTTTTAATTTTACTATATTTTTTATTTAACAAATTAACTAATTTGTTTAGTCAAAAATTGGGGTTTTGACTTCAAATTTTGATAAAAAATCGGGAAAAAATTTTTAAAATAAAAACGCTTCGTCACTTATCCTTTACCGAATGAGGTATAATTTTTGTAGATCGGACGATTTTGTGGACAGTTGGGATGTACACCGCAAACCCACTTTTTTGGAGGCGACTCGGGAGATTCCCTATAGCTCCTCTACCGAAAATATTTTTCAATACAAAATTTATCATATTATTATTATATGGTTTTTAATTAATTAACCAAAGTGAAGCCGTTTCACCATAATAATTTTTTGAAAGTGGCCCGTATTGCACCGAATTAACCTTACCCCCCAATAAATAACAAGAGAAATTCGCATATAATAAAGGGGAATTCGTAAATGTTAGCAAATTCATTTCCGTGTGTAATAAAGAACAGACATGACATTTATTTACACTATTTACAAAAAATGTTGACATTTTGTCTTAACCAAATTATTAAAATATGTATAAATGTTTTATGGTTCTGTAAGTGTTAATCCGAATTTTTGGTTTAACGTAAGGATATTAAATAAGACCAATAAATCGGACAATAAACATGGGCCTTATAAAGCAATTAAGATTAAATTTTAATATAGTACACTATCTGGCACTTTTAAAATGTTTCTTTTTAAATTATAATTTTTATATATTTTTTTAAAGAATGGTACGGAGAGAATATATTATGGAGAGGGAGCAAGAGGCAAAGAGTTTCGAACGGATGTTCATGAGCTCCGTTTTTAAGGTCTGTATATAGACGCGAAATCAAAATACTAGAAGTTGCCCAATTTTTAGTATTTCCAGAGCAGAATGCGATCATCAATTTGCCGATCTCTCAAATATGGATGCAGGTTATTAAAATTCCAGGCATTTCCCAATCATCTGTCGTGGACTATATTGGTTTCTGGTTTCCAGCTTAGTTCGCCGATGGATTTTATGGATTGTTCCACTAGTCCTACCTTGTTTTTTCTAGAACCAGACAATGATCTACCATTGCTTATAGAACCCATGTCCAATCATCCGAGTTCCTTATCCAGATGCTTTATTGCTCAATAAGGCAACTATGAACTATCCAAGACATCCGCCGCCGCCAGTATTCTTGGTAGTCGACGAGGAACAAATAAACAAAGAAAACAAAGCATAAATGGATAATATCGTATTGATGATATTTGCTGTTAAAAAAATATCACTCGATGATATTTAAAAATATCGTAAAAAATATCGATATATCGATTTTTTTTTAAATTTTTAAATGTTTAGCAAATCTTTGATAAAGATTTCATGTTTCCGAAAATTTGTGTAAATTTTGATCCCAAAAATAGTTATATTTGATTTCAGCAACGTTAACAGCAAATAAGAACTATTTGAGACATAATACTGTTTTTTATTAAAATAGTGAATAGAAATCTTCGAACTTAAAAAAACAAATATTATACCCGCTCTCAAGAAACTCTTAATTACGATCCTTGCTATATAAAAATAATAACAACATTATGAAGGTATATGGTATAGACCATTGAGTGGTTTTATTCAATACAAATCTGTTTTTAATGATTTTAGAAAAACTCGTTCGGTTACATGCTGGTCTGTCATACGACTACGGGAGTCTTTCGAAACTCTTGACTACAGAGTCTCGGAGTTCTATAAACTTGTTGTGCAGATCTAGAAAACTTTACTGTATGCTTAAAGCGATCATGTCCTCTTCTCCGCAATCCATTTCTCGTTCAGACGAAGGCAGTGTTTATGTTTATTTATTTTCAACCATCTGCTTAATAATTCCATCGGTGACATTTTTTACGTGAAGAGGCATATCGAAGTATATTTTTTTGAAACGAGGATCAAGCATAGTATGTTATTCTGTATTCATCAGTATGTTATTCTGGGGCAAATCTTAAACTCAATCGCTTTTCTGATACTTTTAGGAGGGTATCTTTTGATAGGATGCCTTTAGCAGTAACCATATTACGAATCTTTTACCAAACTCATTTTAAGCACTTCCATCTTTTTTACTTTCTAGCTTAAGATTGACCAAACATAAAATATCGGAAATATCTCAAAAAAATATCATTATCGCCTATTTTTGCCCAAAAAATATCGCGATGATAATTTTTTTTAAGAAAAAAAATGTATACATTGATTTTTGATATATTTCCGACATCCCTAATAAATGGTAAACGTGTCTTGATTTTAGATATTGGCGGTTGTCAACAACAACAAAAACTACATCAATTGCCATGCAAAAATGCCGAAGAGATAGTGAAAAGAGCGGCCACACTTCAAAAGAATAAATATTTTCGTGCCCTTAAACCTAGCCTTGATTTCTTATTAGTAAAAATGACATACATACCTTTCTACACAATCATCAACCTCTATAAATAGATGCCATATAAAAGAATATTTTCCAAAGTAAATAGTGCAGATAGGCCTTCGAAGCCTTGCAGATAGGTCTTGCTTCGGTTGTTGGCTTTATGACAATAGTATGCAAAATGCACGCCAAGTGCATTAAGTGCACGGCATAGATTGTCAATGATTTTTAAAATACAGTGCTTGCGCAACTTTTTCATACGACTAACTAAATGTAGAGCTATTTGATTAGTTTTCTTAGAAGTAAAACAAGAATTTCCACCGAGGAAAAATGCAGCAGGGGCTGGGAACCCTACTCAAAAATCTGGTGATGTGGTTCTCTTCATTCAAGCCAAAGCTAGAGACGAAAACAATGAAGGTGTTTCCATCAAAAAAAGTTACCTTTAAAAATTTGTAGACAAAATATGGTTTGTCTATAACAGAGTTTGTTGTAGTTAAAATTAATGATCTGATCATAGGTCAGATCAGACAGTTCGTTCGTGCAAAAAAAACAAACTAACCGTATCTCCTTAACAAACTTTAAATTTGGTACCTTTAGCTCATACAGTCTTCCATATTTATTTTTTACAAAGAACAAATGTAAACCAATTTGATTTTTGTGAAACAACACAATTATGTCATATCTTTTATTATGAAAAAAACTGACGTTTTAGGGGCCTAGAGAACTGCAAAGGTGAAATTTTTTAGCACTGTACTGACGCCAATAAAAATTGGGATGCCAGCGCTTCTCACCACTGTACATAAAAGTTAGCCTGCAGCACCACATCTTATCCATAGACAAATATAATAAACTTTTTCATTTATTTATCAAATCAAAACGGACTCTTTCGCTCTTTTATTGCCTCTTTTTAAAATAAAGTTGATAACAGTTCGGTGATAATCTAAAGAAATCTAAAATCTAAACATTCCGTGACTATATGTTTTACAAACCAAAATTTTTGTATATTCTTTGTTTTTATTCATTGAATCTTTTTTTACGATACTAACAATAAGTGTATAGATTGGCTCTGTATAAATGACCCTGACTGACCCTGGCTGGGCTTGGAAGGTCGCGAATCAAGTCTCTTGCTAGATGATTTGGGTGGGCAGAGAGATTTTCCTTGTAGGACGCTTTTTGTTTTTTTAGGTTTTTCGATTTTATCCCAGTGGATATCATGGTGCCCTAGTGATAGTTATTATTTAGTTCCCCCATATTTGGGAGCCATATGTACGTCCATAAGGCTTTAGAGTGGAGTTATAGTCTACACATAGGAGCGATCGGCCATTTTTGATCCAGTGGAGGCTGCTTTTCGTTTCAGATGAAGTTTCTTGTATTGCGCTTTAGACATTTTTCAAATAATTTGGACAAGCATGATAATAAACTTATTGGTCTGTACATGACGAATTCCGATCTTCCGGGCTATTAAAAAAATTTGTGTTTCCATTTTCTTGGGTAGTGGCCGTGACTTATGATCCCATTAAAGGATTTACAGATGTGTGACATAGTCATTCTCACATTTATAAAAGCGTTATACAGTTACCTTCCCTTGGGAGTCACGACGCGGGATCCCCAATCTAGTAACCTCCTGCAACTATGAATCGATCTCCTTCTAGAAATCCATGAATTGGCCTTCAGAGATTGTAAGGCGAGGTGGGCATTGTTTGCATAAAGTGAGAAATGACACAATTGGACACATTTATTTAAATTTGCTATAAAATATGTCAACATTTTGTATGAAAATGCGCATTGAAACGCTGTAATCACGTCTTTATACTCATGCTAACTGATAACTATTCAATAAAATTTAAAAAATATAGTCATACTAATAAGAAAAAGTCAAAACAAAATTTAGAATCATAGAAAGTTTTTATAAACCCCTTTTTCATTAAATTTTAAGCAAAACCAGCCCTATTTCTCGATTATTCCTATGAATACTATAGGAATTCGTATTTCGATTTTTATAAAATTTTTAAATTGTAGTTAAAATGATATAATCTCGAGTAACCGAAATTTCATGAATTTGTCTTAAAAATTCCTAAGTCGTTCATATGAAAGCTATAGGATAAAGGTTTCTGATACGGATAATTTTGATCATCCTATTAGTTAAATATTACGATTGATAAACTTTCAAGTTTATATCTCCTAAATTAATGGAGTTTTTAATTTTGGCCAAGAAAAGTTGTATGGGTGTCTTCTGGGTCTCCATCCCCAGCTCTTTTCGTTTGTTCTCATTATCTGGGAAAATCTGTTGTTGTTGGTTTTGATAATACGGTTGACCTTTGGTTTGTTACCGTGTTTTGTGCTCTGAGCTTACGCTTAATCTGGATGTAGCGATGTATGCCGGGAGCATTGGTTTCCTATCGGATCTCAGGGCTTTTAATATTATTGTATTTGGCGCTGCGGCCGTTGGCACCGATTTTGCAATATTGGTCGCTGTTTTAGTGGTTGCTGTTGCTTTTGTTGCGATTGCCAAAATTTTAGCACTGCTTGTTGTTGGATCGTCTTCCATTAAAGCCGGTGCTGGTGGTGTTTGGCATTGAAAGCTCCATGACGTAGGAGTTGGAGTGAGTAGGGTGGGTCAACAAGAACGCGTTCTCTTGCTATCGGCGGTTAGTAGAGCCGGGTCGGTCCTTGTAGACATTTTTTCTGAGTTGAGAAATACGAGTAACAACCGTTTCTTTGGTTTAAAGAGCTTTTACGCTCATTCTTATGATCGTCGCTCATGTTTTTGAGCTTGTTACATGTGACGCCATTTAGATGAACTTTGCAGCTCAAAAAACACGACCCACGCACTTGCGTCCGAATTTCATACGTACTGTTGGGGTTGGCCTAACTATTTACCTTTTTACCACTTCGAGAATAAACACCGCGTTCCAGTCGTCCGTAGGATCGTCTACACTCGACGAATGTCCAAAACTAATGGCAAAAAAATTATTTCAAATGAAATGGAGCCAACTTCGGCACGCCGAAGTATGTCCAAAACTAATGGCAAAAAAATTATTTCAAATGAAATGGAGCCAACTTCGGCAATTGCAATTTGCAATTGTTTGCAATTGGGTCATTAAAAAGAGATTATTTTTGTTTAAATGAATAGAAAAACTAACAGGAGATATAGCATATAAAAATAAATATTAAATTTGTTTTTAATCCAGGTTTAAAATATATAAAATAATATGAATTAGGAGTACATATGCTACACAAAACCAAAGAAATAACAAATATGATTACATTTACCTATGTATGTATATGTCGGCGAGTTGGTTGCTAAGTGCAAATTTGGAATGCTCGTTGCCAGTCAATAGAATTATTCGGCATGCTCAGGTATTGGTAGCCCTGTAGGTGACGCTGGCGCGCAGGCGCAATGGCAGTTGAGCCGGTAACATGACAAGGACGGAAGACTGTCTGTTACTGAGTGAGGTCTGTTCGTCTGTCACAACAATAAGAACGAGAAAAAGAGACAGCTAGATATTGTCTAGGATTGTCGTCTCAGTGAAAAGTGAGAAAAGGTAAAAGGGCCAAAGGATGGCGTGATGCGACATTCAATTAAAGACTGTGCAGGCGAACAGAACTTTCTAGCTTGACTACGGATGAACGAAATGACTGTTTCTCCGACATCAGAAGTGGGATTCACCACAGCCTCGCGGACATTCTGATATACTGATATTAAATGCAGTGATAAGTTTGTGGACACGCTAAAAATGTGGCAAGCATTAACAGTGCAACCGGCGCGCAACATGGACACCGTGTGGTCTCTGTTTGCCGCAGGCGTATCCCAAGTTAAAGCACCCGCGTAGGGCATGACATCAGTGCCGTAATCAGCAAGGTAGTGCTTGGGACCCCTGGGACCCATGTTGCCCATTTTTAAACAACGAGTGTATGTCGGAGTGTAGAAGCCGTTTGGTGACGTCGTTACTAACGAGTTGGAAGTCGTTAAGCGACGAGGAGATAGTAGTCTCGTTTGTTCTCACACTCGTTGGAAAGGAATTTGCGCAAAATTACAATATAAAATACGAATACACTATTCGCGTGTTGCACCGGACAGTTGCAAGTGTAACGACATTTTTGTCATCATTACACATGGCCAAACAAGTTTGGAAAAATAGAGGACAAGTTGCGAAGTATGGGCAGCTGCGATAAACTGGAAGATGAAATTAACTATAATTAATAACAATAAGTTACCAGAGGAAATATTGAACAATTTTGTGGATAACTTTATATATCGAGTTCCAAATTTGGCATGTTAATATACTGGTGCATTAGAACTCCGTCTAGTAGACATAAATAGAACAGTGATAGACTCTGTGAAGGAAAATGTTTCTCAAGCTTAAATCGGGTACCAATTTGTGAGGGTTCTGTTGGAAAAAATAATTTGTGCTATCCTGGAGGGCCATTACGAGTTCCTTGCCGTGCCGTTCTGTCTGAAGAGTGCATCTTCTATCTTATTCATGCAATTGTTAAGGCGTTTGGAGTTTAGCGTGATGGTTTGCGAAGGTTTACATATATAGATGACGTGTTAATCATGGCAAACTCGGAAGAATAGGCTTCCCGAAGACTGAAGGTTGTACCAAATGTGTTGACTGTAGCAAGGTTGTCATTTAACGTTGCCAAATGTGGGTTTCTCGAACCTACTACGCAGTCTTTGGGCTATGAGGTGCGCGGTGGAGAAATCAGACCCAATTTCTAAAAAATCCTTACGTTAAAAATCCGTTCTTTCAATCGGTGCAATTAGTGACCGTCGTAAGACCATTCATTGAATTGGCGTCTTATTTTCAAAAACTTGTGCTTCGATTTTCTCAGATCATGAAACAGATTCCTTAACATCAAGTATCTTTAAGTGAAATGACGATTTTCAGAAATTGGAACGAACATTTTTAATATTATTACAAGTGAGCCTGTAATCGTTATTTGTTGATTCGCAACATACGATAAAATTATTTACAGATGTAAGCTCTTATGGATACGGTGCAATGCTAATACACTTAGTTAATGGAGACCCTTATTTTGGTGGAGTATATTGGTAGAACTATATATTTTGTGGAGTCCAAATACCATTTATATGAATTGGAAATATTTGCTGGCGTACAATCATTTTTGGCATTATTTGCTCAGATGAGAATGAAATGCACTTGAAGTAAGAACACGTAGACTGTTCGGGGTTTTACGCAACGTGTGTCGGGATGTTTAATTATGAAGAAGTAAATTTGAACTAACTACAAAGGACAAAACTAAAGCTAGGGAGAGCGGATTAGAAGCTCTATGGACTGGAAGTCCGGAGGGAAAGGGAGAGAAAGAGAGCGCTTACGGGATCATTGGAGGCTGGTAGCGGGATCACACTGCCTCCAGAAATTAAGCGCCAACAGTAGCGTATACCTATTGTAATTGTAATCATTGCGAAAAAAAAATTGAACTGAAGTGCATCATCGATGGCCATACTTGAAATCGTATGATCTTAAAATAGAGTAGAAGGTGATGGCAAAATGCTCTTGGCAGGGTGCAACTGCACAATTAGTAGTGCAACCAATGCAAGCCCTTAAGAGATGCCAATCTCAGACCCATCCTTTGGGCTTGATACCACCTAATGACACAGAGAAACGTATAGAGAAAGAAAAATGTAATGTTATGATATGCCGAGGAGTCGGAAAAATTACGCAAAAGGAAGAGCACTAATATTGATTAGGCAAGATTCATTTAAAATGGAAATAATTGTTAATAAGGGGTAAGAAGGAGAAAGAAATGAAGATGGAAAATGAAAATAAAGCAATGTTTGCTTAGGAACATTGGATGCAGAAGGACATGCATCAATTTTATTGATATAAATGGTTGCAAAAGGACTTGCGTCAGAATTTGTATGGTAATTGGTTGCAGAAGGACTTACGCCAAAAAGTAAATTAGTTTTATTGGTAAAAGATGGACTTATGCCAACTTTTATAATTTACTCAAAAGTGAATTGAAAATTATTGATGAAGGAATTACACAAAAATGAAAAAGTGCTAAGCGAACTTTTAAGTATGCCCACGAGGAGCTGCGTGTAATGCCTGTTGGGGTAGAGGCAGATCAATGCGAGAGATCGTCGACAAATAAATGACAAATGAAACAAATAAAATGAAACGATAAGTTAAAACCAAAGAGAGAAACAAATGAGAATAATAAGTGAAAATTACTGTTATGTTGGGAGCTATTAGAAGACACGACACGCGAGGACGCGTGAAATGTCAGGAAGGCCGTGTCGGGGGGTTTGGTTGCTAAGTGCAAATTTGGTATGCTCATTGCCAGGGAATATAATTATTCGGCATGCTTAGGCGTCCGCGCCACTCCGCCGCCGTCAAATTATGAAAATAACTGGTGCGGCACCGGCGCAGCACCGGCGCGGCCTTCGGTGTTATTATTCTTTATAAAACTTAAAAAAAAAAAATAAATAACTCATTAAAATCGCAAAGTACTCTTATAAATAATCGATTAATCGTTGCGATTGTCTCATCCCCCTATGTCCTATCTCTAGAATAGACATATACGCCGCCGCCGATTTTTGCCTTATTTGACGCGCCGCCGCCGCCGGTTCTTTCTGACTACTACGCCGCCGCCACCGAGTCATTTTGACCTCTACGCCGCCGCCGAAGCCTTTAACCATCGGCGTAAACCTCTAGCTCAGGTATTGGTAGCCCTATAGGTGTCGCTGGCGCGCAGGCGCAATGACAGTTTAGCCGGTAACATGACAAGGACAGAAGACTGTCTGTTACTGAGTGAGTTCTGTTCGTCTGTCGCAACAATAAGAACGAGAAAGAGAGACAGCTAGATATTGTCTAGGATTGTCGTCTCAGTGAAAAGTGAGAAAAGGTAAAAGGGCCAAAGGATGGCGTGATGTGACGTTCAATTAGAGACTGCGCAGGCGAACAGAACTTTCTAGCTTGACTACGGATGAACGAAATGACTGGTTCTCCGATATATAAATATTATATTTACAGTTTTACAGTTAAAATTGTACATTAACAGCTTTACATTTCCTCTACATCTATTGATCATTCCTATAGTAGCTATATGATATAGTCATCCGATTTTCATAAAATTAACACCGAAATCCAAAATAATACAAAATGGCTATGTTTCGTTCAATGGCAGCTATGTGCTATAGTCGTCCGATTTTCAAGGTAGTTTGTAGTGGTGAGGTTGTCATCCTTGGTATCCACCAATTGGACCTAGGATCCTTTATCAAACTTCTGACTAAAATGATAATACCCTGCACATAATAATATATAATATATGTAAGATAATTGGATATTGTCTGTTTATTATGTTTATAGGTTTATAAGGATTATTTTAGGTTTACATGGTAATAGAAGATTGATTAGGTATTTGACAGCTTATTATCGCGACTTTTGAAGGGTTTTACAACTTATTCGACTGCTCTATAAACGACGCTACGACTTCTTCAACTTTTCTCGACGGCTTCTCTCTCTTAGTGATGTACGATAGCGACTCCCTCTTGAACACCACTCTTGCCGATATTTGCATGGGCTGCTAACTGATGCCCATAACGCCTCCTTACATTCGGCCATCCTGCAAAACATCTGCCCCAGATGTATCATCCTCCTCCGCACTCAGATCGTAGTAAGAATAGCGCCACAGCTTCATAAAATCAGCGCTTGTAGATGATTGTAGTGGACCCTCAAATTCTGCTGCTTTTTTGACATCGTATTTACTTGAGTTACTTCATATAATCCGATGTATTTATTAGCCAACTTTCTTCCGGTTATGAGCTGCGTTTATTTGATGGCTACTAGATCACCCAACTGATAGCCATGATGTCCCTTTCTCTATTTGTCGTAGTTCTTTTTATAGGTTTCTTGAGCTTTTTCGATTGCGTTCGTCTTGTAGGTTTAAACTCATTTCATCTTGTAGAATCTTCATAAGCTTAGGACTGGAGTTATTCCGCATACGTTGACCAAACATAACTTCAAAGGGTGTGAAACTAGTCGATGCGTGGACATGTGCGTTTATAGCCTGCTGCACTTGGGTTGTGTACTTATACCATTTTGCTGGTTCCGTTGCTGACATCTTTGAGAGTACAGAAATAATAACACTGTTGACACGTTCGATTTGGCCATTGCCCCTTGGTACGCCTGCTTTAGTCTCGATATGTTCAATCTTGTTGTTAATGCAAAATTCTCTAAAAGAATGTGATGTAAACGCAGATCCTTTATCGCTGATGATTCTTTGAGGATATTAAAATCCACGATTCCAGATGGCGGATAGCTTCTTCTGCGTTTGTCGACTTAGTAGGGAATATCCAAGTATATTTCAAGTCAAGTCCAACGAACCTAAATGATCAATGTGCAATTTTGGAAGTGGTGTGTCGCCTTTATTTATTGCGTGTAGATAATCCTTTTGTTTACCCAACTTTTGGTTGTAAATGATGCATTCAATGCAGTTCGAAATTACCTGCTTTACTTTCTTTTCCAAGTGTGGTATGTAAAAATCCTGCTGAACTGCATGTATAGTCTTCTGAGTTCCCATGTGGCCAAAGTTATGTGAATTCTGTAAAATCTTGTAGGTACATCAGCCACGGCGTCACTTCTCGAGGAATATCTTTCTTGGAGATTGACTAAATCAAAGTGTGTTCCCAACAAGTAATGTCGAAGTCTCTTCGTTGCTAGCAGGGATCGTAACAGTTATAATTTGTATAATACAAATTATGAAATAAGAGTTATTTTACAATTATATAGAAAAAATAGGAAATTAATTCTTATTATTCAAGTTTTATAAAAAAGTTGTAGAATAATTATTATTTTTCAATTTGTATATAAAAGTTGAGTTATAACAATTATTTGCAATTTTTAAAATAATAATTGAAAATTAAAATTAGTCTCCAACTTTTTATTTTAAAAATGGAAAATAATAGTTACGTGTCAATTTTTATTTTAAAAATTGAAAATAAAAATTGAATCGCAATAATTTTTCAACGGAGCGGTATACCTTAAAGATTGGCATATATAATGATTCTACGCTTTAATACCTTTCGTTTGATGTATATATTGTGGTTATTGCTTATGCATAAAAATATGCGTATACGTAATGCTTATTACATTCCCCAAACAAACAAGGATACTAAAATACCTTGGCAACAGCTCCGGTCAATTTAACATTTTAACGTTGTTTTTTAGAGAGTGTAGTTATTTTTTCCTTATCCGTAAATGGTTTTTATTATATATAAAAAAAACAAAGTATATATTTTTTTATTTCCCCATTTTATTTAAATTTATACGCATATTTTTATGCATAAGCAATAACCACAATATATACATCAAACGAAAGGTATTGAAGCGTAGAATCATTATATATGCCAATCTTTAAGGTATACCGCTCCGTTGAAAAGTTATTGCGATTCAACTTTTATTTTCAATTTTTAAAATAAAAATTGACACGTAACTATTATTTTCCATTTTTAAAATAAAAAGTTGGAGAATAATTTTAATTTTCAATTATTATTTTAAAAATTGCAAATAATTGTTATAACTCAACTTTTATATAAAAATTGAAAAATAATAATTATTCTACAACTTTTTATTAAAATTTAAAAATAAGAGTTAAAGCGCAATTAAAAAATAAAAATTGGTTATAAAAGTTTATTTTATTTTTGAGAACTCCTTCAAAAAATATGGTATACCTAAATATTTTATCTTTCCAGCTCAATTTTTTGGTAGTAACTTTTATTTTACTCATACCTCTTATTTGCGATCCCTGGTTGCTAGGTAAGCTGCCTTTACTTCAAGTACGTAACTTGTAAGCCTTTCTTCTTGTGGCGTGGTTTTCTTACTCCAGTAAAAAACAAGGTGCCATTTGCGATCGTGTTGCTGCAGCGGTGTTCCACCAAATCCATGCTTAGATGCATCCATATGCAGTTGTGTTTTAGCACTTTGACTCCAAATCTTGAGAACAGGTTCATCTATTAGGGCTGCTTTTAGTTGTTCCACTGCTTGCTTCTGTTCTCCCTCAATTTTAAAAGCCGAACCTTTTTTCAACAGTTGCGTTAGGGGTTTAGCGATGAGGGCGTAGTTTTTAATAAACTTACGGAAGTAGCCCGTCAATCCAAGAAAAGCTTGAATACCTCTGATATTTATCGGCATTGGAAAATTTTTAACGGCTTTAACTTTCTCTTTCCCAGGCCATATCTCTCCATTTTCCACCTCGTAGCCAAGGAAATTAATACGCTCTTTTAAAAAGTGGCATTTCGACCATTTAATGTCGAGGCCGTACTGCTCTGCCTGCTTTAGGACTCGCTGCATGTGGTTTAGACATTCTTCGACTGTACGTCCAAAAACAACAATATCGTCAATGTACATCTCCATAATACCTTCATTGATCAGCTGCTGGAAAATATATGTGACATACCTCACGAAAACTGCTGACGAATTACAAAATCCAAATGGAGCTCTGTTAAATTCGAAAAGTCCCTCCTTTGTCACAAACGCTGTGTATTTTCGACGTGGAAAAAGCCATTCTTGAGGTCAAAGACTGAAAAATACTTCGCACCTTGCATCTTATCAAGCACTTCCTCTATGAGTGGAACTGGGACTCGATCTTTTAGAACCATTGCACTATGTGGAATTTGACCCGTTTTTGTGGCCAAAATTAAAATTTTTAAAATTAACAAGATTTTTCACTTCAGGTTTCTTGTATAATGATAATTATGACTATAGGAAGGTATTTTAGAAAAGTGGGCTTGTCAACGACCCCCCTGCGCCCACAGAAATCGGAAAAAAGCGAAAATTTAAAGCACTTATAAAGTTATAGACGCCAATTTTGGAACACATGATAAATGTCCTATTATAAATGTGTCCTGCAAATTAGAAGTTATTCAATACTTACTTATTGATTTCTTGCCTGAGATATTCCAATTTGAAATTGCACCTCAAAGCTAACATTTATGACAGCACATGTTGTTCGCTTGAAATAGCTGACTTTAACAGCTGTTATCTTAACACTAAACTGTTAAGTTAACATTTTAGGTATGTAACATAGCATTTTGATCATTTCTTAACATGGTAGCGTTGAAAAAACAGAAATTTGCGAACTCGCGAAAAATGAGTTTTGCCCACAAAAACGGGTCAAATAGTGCATTGTGTTCAAAATGCGGTAGTCAATGCAAAACCTGTATGTGTTATCCTTCTTCTTAGCTAGGACAACTTTACTCGCAACATCAGAATGGGATTCACGTTTAATACCCTGCTGTAACCATTCTATGACCTGTTTGCGAATTATCTCTCGTTCTGATGCTGATGATCGGCTAGGCTGCTCCCTAAATACCATTTTGTTGCAATTCGGAATTATTGTCATCTTTACTGGACAGGTTAGCTCCCTCGACGGTTTGCAATTATCAATTAGCTGCTTGACGGCTGCTTTGTATTTGTGTCGAACATCTAGTTCTGTATCCTGACTTACAACGTTGTAGACATTATGTTATACAGGAGCTTCTTCGGCGTAATCTCCTCCAGTGAAAGCACATTTGCCTTTCTCCAGCACAACTGTGAACTTCTTCAGGAAATCAATTCAAGCCATTCCATCCACTTCGATTTCGCATTCAACGCACCTAGTACAGTTGTCGCAATACTTCCAAGACTGTACAGTTTAGCAAAACTTTTCTGCAGTGGATTTTCAGCAACCTTCTCCTTATATGTCCTGGCATATGGGACACGTCAGCACCAGTGTCTACTAGACAGTAAACGCTTTTGTTGTTGATGGTAAGGGTCTTCTCCCTTGACTCGCTGATCACACCGATATTTGGATTTTCCCCTCTACAATTGCGTGATGTGTGCCCACTGCCGATGCACTTAAAACATTTTGTCCCCTTTTTGCATTCAGGTCTCATATGCTCGGGTGAGCCGCAGTTAAAACAATACTTTTGTTTTGGTTTTGTTGCTGTTCGAATCGCCTCCCTGGTTTAACTGCTTTGCCGAAATCACTCTGCTGCACTGCTTGCTTTCGTCCGGCTGTTGGTTTTGTCATCATTTCGATCGTTTCAAATCGGCCTCGCAACTCCTTAAAACTTGACGCACTGTAGGAAATTCCGTTCTGAGTGCGAGTACCGTATTGATCATCAAATTTTAACAGACTTTTCATCAACCCAAATTTTTTTACGTGTATCGGATACAAGAGTAGGCGACTAGTAAGAACAAAAAAAAAAAAACACTTAATAAGTGAGTGGATTTTTTTTTTTTAACTTACAATACTTATGTCTTATGGCATTAGGTGTGCTTGTGCTAGATCTACCGTTTTGCATTCTTATGAAATTACGTTAAATTAAGGATATTAATGGAATAAATATCAATCCATATATAAATAAATAATAATGATAATCCTCTTTATTTCAGCCAAAAACTCCATTGCTAATGTTTTACAATGTTATAAGTGCTCAGTATCCATTGAAAAATATGTTTTAAATAATAAAACCATTTCGACGCCACTTTGCTTCAAATTTCAAGAATCTAATAATTATGCTGTAGAGTGTCCATATTCAACAATGTGCTTAAAAACCATTTCAATTCTTCACCTACAAAATGGTCAGAGACAAGAAACTATAACCAGAGGATGCGCCCAACAAAAAAACACCACTCAGGTATAATATGATTTCGACTCAAAAACGAATAATATTGAACTATACATTATTTTCAGATTTTCCGTAATAAGCAGTGGGAACAAGAACATTTAGTTCAGGAAGTGTATGATGAGGGCTGTAAAGACATAAACACCGACCGGTTAGGGGGATCAGCAGAAAAAAAAAATTGTTATTGTCGAGGAAATCTGTGCAACCCATCAGGTTATGTTACTCTTGACATTAATGTGATGATCATCACGTTTTTATGGCTCTGGCTTTAAATTTAAGGCATAATACATAAACTTGTTTGATATAGTTGTAAGCTATATAAAATAAATCAAAATCAATGAACTAAAAAAGTTTAATTTTAAACAAGGTACCTTCAATCATATTTTCCTGTGCACCTTTTCTGGAGATTCGTCAAGGAGACCGATGCCTTTATTTAATGTTCTTCTTAAGGTTTTTATATCCGTGTCATTTTTAGTTCAGGTCCTTTTGAGAAAGACGTCAGGACCCACTTGAACTATAAATTGTATTATACTGGTACCGATTCAATGTTAAACAAAGAGTTGAAATATTACCATTGTACTTTCTAGACTCTTTTATATTTCTCAGTCAAACTTATAGCGTTGGGAAGACAACGTGAAAAAACAAGAAAGGAAGCTAACTTCGGCACGCCTTAGTTTGTATACTCTTGCAGATATTATTTCATTACATTTTACCTATACTTATTATGTTTACAGTTTGACAGTTACAGTTTTGCATTCTCAGCTTTACATTTTCTCTACATCTACCGATCGTTTCTATGGCAGCTATATGATATAGTTGTCCAATTTTTATGAAATCTATTCCAAAATTCTAGAATAATAAAATAAGCTTATATCCCGGACTAGATGAAAAAACGTTGAAAAACAACAAAGTTATAGTTTTTTTTCCTATTAATTTCCCGATCGTTCCTATGGCAGCTACATGATATAGTCATCCGATTTTCAAAAAATTTAAACCGAAATTTTGAAAAAATAAAAAATGAACATATCTCAAAAATTATTTAAATATATTGAAAAACAGCCAAGTTATAATTTTTTTTCTAAAAATTTATCGAACATTTGTATGACAGCTATATGATATAGTCGTCCGATCCCGTTCCGACATATATAGCAGTGAGAGTATATAGAAGACTATATGCAAAGTTTCATTCAGATAGCTTTAAAACTGAGAGACTAGTTTGCGTAGAAAGGGACAGACGGACAGACGGGCAGACGACGGACAGACGGACATGGCTAGATCGACTCGGCTGTTGATGCTGATCAAGAATACATATACTTTATAGGGTCGGAAAGGTCTCCTTCACTGCGTTGCAAACTTCTGACTGATATTATAATACCCTGCAAGCAAAGACAATAGATTTAACAAGATGCCTCACGACCATACATTCGTTTTGCAATATGAGGCTTCATTTTTGATGGCAACGACAATCGCGTTCTAAAAATAGAATGCGTTTGCTTGTATGAGTAAACACAAGATCACGCAAGCGCGTATGTGTGCGAGAATATGTGTGCGCCAGCGCGCAAGCACCAAAAAATGTAATTTTTATGTTTTGTGCTAGTGACCGCTTGTTAGGAGGCGATGCACAGTAGCGCCTCTCGAACAATTATGCCCATATGATACACTAATGCAGTTTTCATTAATTAGCTACTTCATTAGAACCTTGAAAGAGACCACTATATGTGTAATTTTGTGTAATTTGGCTTGAATTTTGCTTGGATTATTTTGGTAATACGACTACGGTCACACCGACCGTAAAAGGTAAACAAAAAAAACGGCCGCCATTCGAGGCGTATTACTATGAATTTCTGAATTCCTCGTCGAAGTATTCTTACATAAATAAATGCAGAATCCTTTAAATTTATGTTTTTAACCTATAATGCTTAAATTTTTTAAAATTATTACCAAAAAAAAATTGTTAATTAATTTTACAGCGTAAGAACCTTGCCCTCGCAAAACATATTATTTTTCCTAATTTTCTAATATTTTTCAGTTCAAAAAACCAGCGAAATGATATAAAAATGAAATTTTCATTGTGAGACCATACTGTCAATGAGCTGGCTAATACATTTTTCAATTACAATTTTCTTCATTAGACCCGTATTTTGTTATCGAGTATCTAGTATATATTATGTAGATCTATCGATTATCGCGGCAATGAAGTAGCTAATGCATTATTTTAATGCATTAGAGCGCCATATAGTCGTCTTGCTCGCACTTGTGTAAAACGCTATAGCGCTGTCAAATCTTTAATGAAGTCTCTAATTAATGCGGCAGTGTCATGCCAGTATTAG